>CAUYWD010000010.1:196382-244841 GCA_963576735.1 Bedellia somnulentella | reverse complement strand
AAAGTATTGAATGTTTGATGCCGATTTGGTTTATATGGCAAATAAAACATAGTCTCCACCGATGTACGTCTTTATCGTTCGTTTTACGTTCTGAACTTCTACGTTGTAGTTGTAATGCTCACGGGATTTATCAGAGCCCTACCTATAGCCCTGAGTAGAGGTACACCCTTTGGAACTATCATATCAAAGTTGAGCTCTCTGGCTTTAGTAGGTTTCATGACAGAGCGTGACTTACAACCTCTACACAGCAATTTAGTGCTACCCCATTTACTTTGATGTCAGTTAAGTATTTATCAAGTTCCAGGTCTAAAGCTGAACTTGAGCTATTTCATTGTTTTTCATTTTTATCCTTCGGATTACCCTTCTTGGTATGTATATATTTTTTTTGTTCGCTGCAATGAACTGACAAATGAGAAGACTTTTCCAGCCAGACCAGGTGAACAAGGCGGTCATAATTATAATAATTTATCTTTGATATTGTTGATATTATTTAATTTAAGTAATGGAATTTAGTTTTATTATTGATATTTAAATACACTATCTTATTAATTTGCAATACTGAATATTAATGTAAAAAAATATAAAATGTATACAAAACAGGAACAATACATTCACAAATTGTAACTATGATCAATTTTTGAATCAGAATATTCAATTTATTAAATCAGTAGTAGTCCCCATTTGATGTAAATATTAAATATTGGTTCTAATATCATTACATCAATAAGGCCTCCGCGATAAAGTGAAAATTCCGGCATCTGCCCAACAGGTTCGCCCAGTCCGGAGACCAAATATAACAAACTTTTTGAAATTACCCGAAAATTCAAATCGTTTTCTATTATTATTATTTTAGATTGAGCTACAATTAAAAATATTCGTAAAACCTTACATTGTTACGAATTTGTAAATCTACCTAGCATTAATTGAGTTTATATAGTTAGATAATTACAAGTTGTATTTTGCCCTTTTCGGTAAATAAATTTGAATTTGAAGCATCTTGTCCATCGCAAAAGCAGAGTACATTTGCGATCAATTTTTCGCCTTGAGAATCATTCAAGATGGTCACCATATTGACCAACTTTAACCGTATTAAAGAAATTAAAAACTTGTTCGGGTTTAAGCAGCTGCCTGAGCACCTACCCTACACTTATCATTTACCCTACGTCGTTTCAAACTAAGCGACCCAACCAAAGAGCTGCGGTTGCTATCTATTTTGTTTTGGGAATAGTATCCACCCTTGCGTTTGCGTGCACAATGCTGTGAACATCGCTCCCTGCTATTTTCTCGTCCTCGCGCTAGGCGAACGCTCTCGTGTACGCCGAACCGGCTTACGAAGAGACCTCTTCGCTGTTATTGGACTATTCGTTGTTCACCTGTTCACCTCGATTGACCTCGGTATCACGCTCCCGTAATACCCACGGTCGATTTACCTCGGTATCACGCTCCCGTAATACCCACGGTCGATTTACCTCGGTATCACGCTCCCGTAATACCCACGGTTGTCGATTGACCTCGGTACCACGCTCCCGTAATACCCACGGTCGTTCAGCATAACGCTTCCTGTCATCTCCAACACCTCCGTGTTGACTGGCTTTTTTTTTTTGGCACCTCCATGCCAATTCTGCGCTCAATCTATCGTAACTGAGGCTACGACTCCTGCTCTCTTCTCGATCCAAGGTGGAGAACTGAAACTGACAAATTTCAGCTTAGTAAACAATCAAGCCAACCCTCAGTACACATACTTTAGCTTCTTTGATCTCAATGGGCCTAACAATTAGTATAACGCAAATCCAATTTTCTTTTATTGAAATTAAAGGCGACCTTCGCAAATGTAACTTAAATATTTCACTGATAACAAATGTACGGCTGACTATTTTATTCGAAGGTAGTTGTTAAAAGTTTCAAAATGTTTAATTCTGACTTTGTATTGCAAACTAATATTTAAACAGTTACTTTATTAATTCTTGGTCATGTAATTCTCTTACGGATTCACGGTATTATCTTACACACGCTTTGTACAGCTTTACAGGGGGCCGAAGAAAATGTATAATACCCACTTGGTTTAATAAAGAATATTTTGATTTTGACGTGTTTACCTCTTACGTGAATAATATGAAGACACTACAATAAGCGGGTGACTATCTCAAATTTAAAATAAATAATAAAGATATTATGCATCATGATGAGTATTAAAACAACTATGTGTTCATTTGTATTATGTTCCAAAACTAGATTTATAAACATAAAAGGCCTCAATATTTTTTTTATTTTTTTTTTAAACTTACAGGTTTGCTAAAATTTTAGTAGCAGTAGTAGTAGTAATTTGTAGTAAACCTATAGTAAGTTTGCAGTTGAGTTGTACAAAATATAAAAAATACAACCTGGATACTCACAACCAGGCATGGTGTAAGCAATGCGAGCAATGCATCACACATAATATATATCGCTCGGACGCGTACTGATACATCACACATTACTCGACCATCCCAAACATCACACTTAGCATGGCACTACATTTCATTCCATTACACTACCATAGAGCACTGCAGTGTGATGCTGCGTGATTGATCGGTAACGAACGTATGGGTAAGCAAATGAAAGTGATACTTAAAACGATAGCAATAAAAATATCCTAAAGTCAATAGTTGTTTTAATTATAATAGCAAAAAGTTTTAAATTGTATTCAAAGAGTTCCGTTAACATCGATGAATCCCGTCAACATTCGTCTCAGGCATGTATTTTATTTAATTCAGTGTAACTAAAACTCTTACTACATTAAAATCAAATTGTAGTTTTCTAGGTTTACAACTAATGCATTAAGTTTTCATAATTTTGGATTAGCACCGGGACATTAAATTTATTTCTAAAATCAAGTTCAATATAATTTATTGATTGATTTTGATAATTGTTTGATATTTAAAATCGTGTTATCTTGACATACATTTCGAATCTTTGTAAACATTAAATGAATCCATGCACATTGCTAGTCCTAAGCCTGGACCACACTTGAGTTAAATAAACGCGAGTAAAAGTATGATGACAAAATAACTTTATTAAAAAACGTATAAATATTTAAAAAGTAATGGAGACATTTCTTCTCTAATCCCGTCTTACTCGCTCACGTAATTCTATAACTACCTATAACACTGCTATTCTACCTCATGTGATATATTTATATTCCCATTACACGAAATATTTAATTAATTACACAACACCACACGCCTGATAGTAGGAATTGTTAGATCGTAGCATCACATGTAATGTTATAAACAGATGTTGTAATGCCATATGTCATAATTTCAAAGTGTACTGTTTTCGCACGTGTACTCACAATCATAAACGAAAAATGTTTTAGAAAATTCACTATACGGTATATCGATCCAACATTTCAATATTATTCGATAATCAAAGCTCTATACCAATCTTCAGATCGATAAGTTGACAAACAGTAGCTTTGAAAAAAAAACAATCTGAGCTATCGGGAAAAAAAGGACTAGATATCAAGCTCAAGTATGTAACAGATTAACACTCTTATGTATCGCCCCTATGTTTTTGAGAATAAATGAAAATTCTTTTAAAATACTTTCTTGCCTTCAATTGAAATAGACTTTATTATTTACGACTGTTTATGGATGCTATTTTATAAAGAAGAAGGCAATTTCACCATACCAAGGATTCTAATTACGCAAACACAAAAAAAAGAACGGGGTACTTACGTAGGCGCAGTACGAAAAACGTGATATTTTTCGCCTATCCCACTTCTGAGTTGTAGGGTCAACTTCAGGGAGTGTGGAGGTTTTGAAATAAAACCCAAAATAGCGGTACACTTCGTATAATTTCATCTTTCACAACCACTTGCCGATACAACGGACTACTGACAAATGCCCACGCAAAAACAGAGATCGTATATTTATACCTTAGCTAACCTTAAATCAACTGACAGTCTTATTAATAATACTTTACTCAAATTTACATAATCATTATTATAACTCATTTATAAATAAATAATAACATTTTAGAAATGAGTATTTACTAAAATTATGGATTTAATTACAATCATTATTTTAATCAGCGTGAGCTGTTTTGAAGTAAAGTCAAACTAGTATCTCATTATTCATACACGATACCACTAATACTTATTAAATAGGTAAATAATATGATTACACAATAAAACTATACAGTTTATCAATTATAAATAGTATAAATTATACAGTATAATAGACAATCATAGCACACTCATTATTATAAGCTTACAGTATGTCCGACTATGTATTATTTTTTAAAATTTTGTATACTAATGCTATGTCATCATAATTCATAATACTGTTTGTGAACCGAATAAATAAATAAATAAATCTAGTCTTTGGGCTAGTATTTATAATGATTAAAAATATAATGGTAGACTGCTATAGATTAAACCTAATTTAATAATTATGTTAACTAAATTAATAATACTTTTACCTAAAATAATATTGATTTTATTGTTGTGCTGTTTAAATTTGATACACATATTTATAGTGTTTTTAATTGCAGAAATTTTAATTTTGTGCCATGTAATGTTTACTAACCTAAATTTTTAGTTTTAGTATCTACAGCCCTCTTGTGAAATTGCATGTGCCCAACAGGGTCCATATTTATTACTGTACCTTGATTACACCAACTATTTGTACACTTATTGTTTGCAATAAAAGTTTGAGTTTGAGTTTATATTTCATTTATACATACATATACTCACGGCTATAAATCCCTAGAAGGGGTAGCCAAAGCTAAGGAATTGAAAATTCCTCAGCCATTTTTGGATAGTTGAGTGGGGAGAAGATGGTAAAGAATGGTTGTTGGTGATGGGTCTCAAAACGCATCGCCCGGAAATTCTTAAAGGCCCCAATACCGTCAGTCGCCTCTTACGTACACCCACCGACAGAAATGGGGTAGTGTTATTCTAACCAACCCTACACAGCAATATAAACTTACAAACAAAAGTTAAAATAACATAATCATAAACGTTCACGCCGAATATCCCCGAAGGTACTAATACTTCTGAACATCACATGACTTTATCACCTGGCGTTCAGAGTACCCACGTTTTGCATGGACAGTGTACTCACGTGATAGGGGGCAGGCCTATCGTCGTTTTGTACGAATACACTGTCACATGACAAAGTAAAACTCACAATGTTTTCCCTCACCGTTAACAACCGTGATAAATTAACCACCTATATGTCTTTAGAAAAGACAAATTGGTGTAGGCCCAACCCGGGATTTGAACACTAGTCGTTTGCACGATAACCGTTGTTTATACAGTTGGAATATCCATTCGGAGTGAACGTTTATGATTATTATTATTATGACTTTTTTCCCAAAATTTGAGCAATAAAAGTGATGGTGGTGATGGGTCCCCATTAGAAAGCTCTTCCAATAGTCATTTAGATGGCCCCGATACCCTCAGTCGCCTCTTACGATCACTTTTATTTTAATTATTATTCAACTGAATCCTTGAAGTTTTGTAAGTACGTAAGTAATCATGAATCTTTTATACTGCGAAATAATACAAGAATACATGCATATATTTTTAGTAAATAGGAAAATTCAATAAAATGTTCAGACGTCGGTTTGGTTCTATTTAAAATTGAAATAAATAATACAGATTGTTTCAGCATTGTGATAAAATCAAATATATTTTTACATGGTCACGTGAGCGGACTTTTGTTAATTATGACAAAAGACTCAAATATTGAAAAATACAATAATGGTTTTGTCTGTTTGCATAGTACAGTACACGTTTTAGAATAGAATGAAACTGAGAGGAAGTAATATAAAAGAACAGAAAAAGACAAAGTTTAGCGCAATTGAATGACGTAAATTATAACAGATATTGAAAACAATAGCCTAGTTAATGCAATAAGTAAAATTTATGTATGATTTATTTATGATGTGTAGTGTCGGTATAGAATAGCACTACCCCATTTCTTCCGGTGGCTGTACGTAAGAGGCGACTAACGGTATTGGGGCTTTAAAGGGATTTTTGGGCGATGCGGTTGGAGACCCATCACCAACAACCTTTATTTTACCATCTTTTCCCCACGCAACTTCCAAAAGTGGCTGAGGAATTTCTGATTCCTTTGCTCTGGCTAGCCTTTTTAGGGATTTATAGCCGTGAGTATATGTATGATCGTCTGAGTTAGGGCATATAAAAGAGACATACATTACGTACATATACTCACGGCTAAAAATTCCAAATTAGGGTAGCCAGAGCTTCAGAGCTATAAACTTTACAGCCAAGTTTTATAGGGGAAGTTGATAGGGGAGAAGATGGTAAAATATAGTTACGTTGATGATGGGTCTCCAACCGCATCGCCAAATAACCACTCCAGAAAAAGCCCCATAGCTTAGGCGCCTCTTACGACACCCGTGGGTAGAAGGGGGAAGTGATATTCTAATACGGCACTACACGGTTAAACAAATTTTCTTTCTTTCTTTCAAATTTATCAATCAAGGTAAATTTACATAATCTAAAATCTTCAGAGCTATGGAGAAATACTACAGTAAAAATATCGTATAAACAAAAAACTAAAAAACACGCTTTTAAAGCACATCAAACTAAAAAGTAAAAAGTAATTCCTAATATAAGCTGAAAACGGAAATGAACAAAAAATACTGGTTTTATTGTGACAAAGCGTGGGGCGCTCTGTGCCATATTTTTCGCCTATCGAGCAACCTTTTTAGTACTTAATCATTTGAAAATATTTAATACTGGCGACCCTAATCAGGATAATGGGATGAACCTATGAAATTATTATATTGTCCATGATTCTCGATAAGTGTACAAATTTTGAATTAAATCGGTCCGTTCAAAGTGTGTCAAAATCGAGTTCAAAGTAATCGGTTACATACATACATACATACAGGTAAAGCTAATATAGGCGTGTTAAAAATAGTATCGAATATTTAAAAATACAAATTAATGTAGCACCGACTTAGAATGTCACTACCCCTTCCTACCCACGCGTGACGTCAGAGGCGACTAACGCCCGATTTCTGAATTGAGTAATCAAGCTGAGAACGACTTTAGTATCGTTTTGTCTCTACCAGTTGTTAAGATTCCAATGCTACAGAATGATACTTAAGTTGTTCTCAGCTGGAATACTCAATTCAGAAATCGGGCGTAAGAGTATTAGGGCTTTTTTATCGATTTTTGTGCGATGCCTTTGGAGTATTAGTACCTCTGCCAACCCCTTCGGGGATATTCGGCGTGAACGTTTATGTTTATTATGTATGTTTATGCCTTTGGAGACTAGGGTTTTCGATTTCTTGACAATTTTTTTATTTCTCCAGGCTCGAGAATTCTCGACAGCCATTTCTCGAATCAGCATTTGAGAAAAATTTTAAACACTAAAAAATCTATATTCATCTTGTTGTACTTTGCGATGTGCAAATATTACATTGTTTTAATTTCATACATACATATACTCACGGCTATAAATCACAAGAAGGGGTAGCCAGAGCTATGGAATGAGAAATTCCTGTGTCACTTTTGGAAGTTGAGTGGTGTAAAGATGGTATTAATAAATAATTGTTGGTGCCGGGCTCTCTAACCACATCGACCAAAAATTACTAGAAAGCCCACGCTAAATCACTAAGGGTGTAGACCCTTAGACTCCTATTATTATGACCACCCACCGGTAGGAATGGGGTAGTGTTATTCTGCTGTTTTGTTGTAAAAACATATTTGTCTTATATCTACTTTACTACCAGTGGGTGGTCATAATAATAGGAGTCTAAGGGTCTACACCGGTAGGAATGGGGTAGTGTTATTCTGCTGTTTTGTTGTAAAAACATATTTGTCTTATATCTACTTTGACTGGGACCTCATAGTGAGTTAACGTTTTCTTGAATAAGTGTAACTGCATTTATCATAACGATTTTCATTGAGCCACATTGAAACGAAATCTACTTCGATACATCTATACTAATATTATGAACTTGAGTTTGAACTGAAGAGTTTGTTTGTTTGAACGCTAGGATCTCAAGAACTACCGAATCAAATTGAAAAAATCTTTTTGTGTTGGATAGTCCATTTATTGAGGAAGGCTTTAGGCTATATATCATTACGCTGCGACCAATAGGATCAAAGCATAAGTGAAAAATGTTGCAAAACGGGGAAAATTATTCATATTTAAAGGCTTCCGATGTGTGCTGCGTAAACGGTTTAAGTTACCCAAAAAGTATTTATAAAATAATTATTCCAGTTTAAATTATCTAAAAAAAAGTCTGAGATAGTATATGTCTATCTTTTAAGATTGACTCAATCATTGATTGAATCAAATTCGGATGAAATTAATGCATTATTGCCAATTAGTTGCCATATGTTTTATCAATATAATATTATTCCTTATCCAAATAAATGTGTTGTTGATTAAGAGTATTTAATTGTAAACAAAATTGTCCTTGACATTACTTAATTCAAATTAACATCTTAAAAGATAATACAATTTTAAAATAACTCCGCAACAAAATTGACACGCGTGCATGAAGCGCAAGACAAGACGGACTGACTGACTCAGAATCAATGCTCAGCCGAAGCTACTATACTTATAAACTTAAAATATATAAAGTAAATAATTGTGAGGACACTATGAAAATCAATTTTCCTCATCGCATGACCAAGACCCTCAACGGGTCAGTTAAATAGTTCAGTTTGACGACGTGAAAGTCTACACTTTTGACAGTACGAAGTCTGTCGGGTCAGCTAGTTTGAGATATTTTCGAACTTTGAATAAGATATTTTTATAAGAAAAAATATTGTCATAAAAAACGCATATTTTGTTGATATCTTGAAATTTTGAATAAAATGTAAATGAAATCCAATAAAATATGTGTAAATAGATTTTAAAAAAATATTCATAATAATTTTCTACAAAAAATTTTTATTCGAATGTATGAAACAATATACAAAAAGCTACTGTTTTTGTAAGGAGAAAAACTGTATCATTATGGTGAATTGTAGCTTCAGACAGCTGTCAAGAGAACTCTTAAAAACGCTTAGAATACCGATTTGGTGAATCATTCGTTCAATCAACATAATGCTCAAAAAAATCGTTCACTTGCAGAATACCAAATACGTCAATGTGTCAAAAAGTGACGTAAAATGGCCTTGTAGATTAGCAAATAAGATCTTAGCTGTCTCACTATTGTGACAGTGACACAAATGACATCTGTCAATTTTGCGTCGAGAATGCCAAAACCACAATTTTGATACACCTACGACCGACATACAGAAAAGATGGTCCTGTAGAATTGGGCCCCCGAAATCGGGGTCGCCAGATCTTCTGCAATCCATTACCAACAACAATAAGGCAAACTGTAATATTCGACTGTGTTATTATTGATAATGTGTCATTGAAATTAAAACAGCTGTGTTGTGTCGGCTTAGAATAGCAATACCCCATTTCTTCCGGTGGTTGTACGTAAGAGGCGACTAACGGTATTGGGGTTTTTAAGGGATTTTGGGCGATGCGGTTGGAGACCCATCACCAACAACCTTTATTTTACCATCTTTTCCCCACTTGACTTCCAAAGGTGGCTGAGGAATTTCTTATTCCTTGGCTCTGGCTATCCCTTCTTGTGATTCATAGCCGTGAGTATATGTATGTATGAAATTAAAACAGTGTAATATTTACACACCGCAAAGTACAACAAGATGATAGTTTGTCACAATACTATCACCGCATTTACTCTTGTTTCTTATAAATAAACGCTTTTTATTTTATTTTTATTTTAATCCATGAGCGTAGCCGTATCGGAGATCTAATTGAGTGAGTCTTTAAAAAAACATGCTAAAACTATAAAGTTTTGTTTTGCATGAAACATCATGTGGGGATTATGAACTAATCATAACATACATAACATAAACGTTCACGCCGAATATCCCCGAAGGGTTTGGCAGAGGTACTAATACTAGAGGTACTAGTACTAATACCAGGTGACAAAGTCACGTGATGTTCAGAGTACCCACGTTTTGCATGGACAGTGTACTCATGTGATAGGGGGCAGGCCTATCGCCGTTTTGTACGAATACACTGTCACATGACTAAGTACAACTCAGCCATGTGATTTCCTCACGATGTATTCCCTCACCGTTAAAAACCGTGATAAATTAACCACACATATGTCTTTAGAAAAGACAAATTGGTGTAGGCCTGACCCGATGAACTAATCAATTAGGCAAATAAAAATTTTCATCACTAGCGAGACTCGGACCCGCGACATCCGGGTATACGGCTCTGGCTCGAGCCTACCCTATTTATGGCGATTTGGCTTTAGTCCACCACGCTGGCCAATTGCGGGTTGGCACACTAACGACTACTACCGTAATAGTAGCCGGGACCGACGGCTTAACGTGCCCTCCGAAGCATGGAATCATCTTAATTATCGGATAATCAGGTGATTCAAACCTGCAATATCCTTCCAAACCGGGTTAAATCTTAATTATTAAAGTCGTGAGTGTACCCCCCCCCCTCCCACTTGAATCCAAGCGCTTTACTGCGCGCCACGGAGGCAGTCATTTTTAAAATAATACCTATAGTCTGTATGTATGTAATTGTGCCGCGAAAACGCGACTTGAAGAAATATGGCGGCTGTAACACAAATGACGTCACTTCCGCATTAAACACCAATGAGCGGAACGATACACAGTCTGTTTATGTGCGATCTACGTCATTATAGAAATAGCCAATCACGGTCGTTTTTAGTCACGTGACAGTTGCATCAAAAATACTTATTTTAAAAGACGGATTTTATTGAAATAATGCAATATTTTTTATCTCGCATTATTACATATGGCTCCAAAAAAGAAATATTAAGACTAATGAAATAAAAGAAATGAATATTTTTATTGCAGTCAAAGAGCCTATTATTCATAGACAATATGTTATAACAAAGTAAATTGTTATAATTAATCTCTTTGTTACACTTTCAATTGTACAATTCTAAAGAAGAATAAAAAGATATATATTTCTTTGTGATCTATTTAAACGCTTGAATAAAACTATTAAAAAGCAAACATAGATATAATATATCTTAATACTATTGTGAATATATCTTAATACGTATTATGTATAACGGATGATGTCCCACAACACGACAATAAAATTGGCAATATATATTTCTACCTTATACATACATATACTCACGGCTGAAAATCCCTAGAAGGGGAAGCCAGAGCTGAGGGATTAGAAATTCCTCAGTCACTTTTGGAAAGTTGAGTGGGGAAAAGATAATCCCACCTTATAGTTTTTACTTGGTTTTATCTTATAATTTGAAAGATTATGATAATCTGAACTGAATCTTTTGTTGTTAGTTTTTTAACCGACTTCAAAAAAAGGAGTGTTCTCAATTCGACCGGTATATTTTTTTTAATATTTTTTTTCGATAACCATTTTAGAAATTTATTTTATTTTATTTTTATTTTCATTTATTTAGGAAACAAACAGTCGTTTACATAACAAATGTAAATAAATAAAAATAAAATAAAAAAGCCTTTATTTCTACTACTTATAACTTAAAAGGTGTACATGCAAAGAATATTACAATGTACTCAAAATTAATTAAGTAAAACATTTTCACATATCACATGAAATATTTAAAATAATGTACATTCTAATTAATTACGTAAAAGTTTACATGCATAATTCATAATATAAATAAAATTCTAAATAAAAACACTACTAATTAGTGGATTGATTTCATACAATAACATATATATGACATAACAAATGTACACAGTTATAAAAGAAACAATTAGACCTACAGCTCCATAAATTAATATTTTACACTTTTATATGCAGCAGGTAGATACATCAGTATTGTTTTTATTTTTATACATCAGGGTTTATCAAGCAATAATACAATTAACCAAAGTAGAAAATTGGTTTAGAGAGATAACATGAAAATTTATGATACTTGAAATTTATTTACACTAATTTCTTGCCTATTTTACGGTCACATAAAAAATAATAATTTTAATGTAATTAGCTTGTTGTGTCTGTCTGAATGTTATTCCATTTGACTGAATTCAGATACGGAATGATTAAGAGCGTCTGCATTCATACGAGTAGATGGGCTCTTAATTTCCACGAAATAAGCAAGTATTTTACTAAAAAGTACAAACAAAAATCCTCAGCCATTTCGGAAGTTGAGCAGAGAAAGCATTTAAATAAATTTTCTTTGTGTTACTAACACATTGTTTAAACACAAAGATATCCACATGTATACAAGGCAACGAGGTAGCGAGAGAAGTATGATAGATTTTGTGATTGTGGATGAAAGACTGAAATCAAAAGTGGTTGACACTAGAGTCTATAGAGGTGTCAACGTGGGAACAGACCATTTCCTCGTCGTGTCACGAGTAAGGGGTCTGTTCAAACGGTGGCGTCATAGGACTAGAGTGCCAACTACTGAACCTTCGAGAATAAGAGTAGAAAATTTAGTAGAAGATGAAAAAATAGGAGATGAATATGTTAAGAAATTGGATGAAAGACTGAGTTGCGTAGAAATGACGGATGAAATGGAAATTGAAGATGTATGGAGTGTGCTCAAATCTACGTTAGTTGAATGTGCGACGGAAGTTTGTGGAGTGAGCAAAAGGAAAATTAGACCATCAGCTAGTTGGTGGGATAAAAATGTGAAAGATGCAGTGAATGAAAAGAAGAAAGCTTGGCTTGATTTACTAGCAATCAAAGCTAGTAAACGGATGAATGTGTGTATAAATGATGATGAAGTTGAGAGATTTGAAGATGAATATAAGAGAATAAAGAGAATGGTTAAGAATAAAATAGAGCAGAAAAAGCGAGATCTGAAAGAATGGAGTGAAAAGAAACTCTCCAATAATTTCCAAAACAATCAAAAATTGTTTTGGAAATATATCAGACGTGAAAGGGGAGTTTCACAAAACACCAGTACAAATGTAATGAAGGATGAAAAAGGTGAATTAATGACTGATGGAATTAGAATAAAAAGGGTATGGAAGGATTATTTCGAGGGTCTCTTTGAAAAAGAGGATGACCCCACTACTTCAGCAATTGATATTAATATTAATTGTAACGAAGTGTTGGGTGATATGTGTGAAAGTGTGATAAGTATGGAAGAAATTGTAAAAGCGATGAAATGTATGAAATTATGGAAAGCGGCAGGGTATGATAGAGTTAATATCGAAATGCTAAGGGCTGGTAAAGGGTTAGTGGCTTCTTGGCTGTTCTTCCTTTTTCGAAAGTGTTGGGCACTTGGCAAAGTACCAAATGATTGGTGCAGAGCAGTGATAGTGCCCCTATATAAAGGGAAAGGGTCACGCCAGGTAGCAAAAAACTACCGTGGTATTAGCCTACTTAGTGCTGTCGGTAAATTGTATGCTAAGGTATTGATTGAAAGAGTGATGAAAGAAACTGATGAGAAAATCTGGGATGTGCAAGCAGGGTTTAGAAAGGGAATGGGATGTATGGATCAAATCTTCTCCTTAAGGTGCATCACAGAAAAAATCTTAGCAAAGAACCAAAAAGTGTATTGCACCTTCATTGATCTGGAGAAGGCGTATGATAGGGTAGTAAGAAAGAATTTGTGGGAGGTGTCTAAGTTCGGTTTGGGGAGCCAACTTATACGTGCATTGGAGTCACTCTATGAGGGTTCCAGTGCATGTGTAAGAATAAACGGAGAAAACACGGACTGGTTTAAAATCTCTAGGGGTGTACGTCAGGGTTGTGTAGCTTCTCCTTGGCTTTTCAATCTGTTCATGGATGACTGTTTGAAAGAACTACGCGAAAGTGATTATGGTCTGAGAATGGAAGGATTCATCATTAAATGCCTCTTATACGCTGACGATCAAGTATTACTTGCATCAACGGTAAATGAGTTGCAAGAGATGGTGAATATTGCGTGTAAGTCTTTTGAAAGTAAGGGCATGCGAGTGAATGTGGACAAAACCAAGACAATGGTTTTCCAGAGAGAGGAAAGTATGACAGAATGTGAGATTACAATAGGTGGCAAGAAAGTGGAACAAGTGAAAGAGTTTGTATATCTGGGAAGTTTGTTTACAAGGGACGGAAAATGCGAGGAAGATATTGAAAGGAGAGTAAAAAAGGGAAATGCGGTAAATGGAGCCATAAACAGTCTAATGTCGAGCCAGTTCCTGTCTGAAAAGGCGCGAATGGCAGTTCACAATGCTGTACTGGTTCCTACGCTGATGTATGGTAGTGAATGTTGGGGATAGCAAAAGAGGCATGAAAGTAGAGTGAATGCAGTGGAAATGCATAACATAACAATTTCATCTGACTTGGATGCAGTTATTAGTACATGTACTAATGTATCTGCAAATTTAGCTTTAAACTAGGTAGTAAGACAAAGGAAAAGGCATACATTTCACTAGTTCATCAGAACATACAGAGCCTTTCCTGCAAACTATTAGAATTAGAGTTATTCATTAATAAGTACAATGCCAAAATACTTTGTTTAACAGAACACTGGTTAAAAGCAGAACAAATGAAGTTTAGTTTAAAGAATTACACAGTGGGCAGTTGTTTTAACAGAGAGTCCATAATGTGTGGGGGTAGTATGATACTATTACAAGATTTGTCATACGAGGATACAGAACATATTTTACAAATTATGAAATGAGTTTATTATTATGCAGTTGCTATATACATATATATATATATATATATATACACACTTATATTATTAGTATTATTTGATTATCAATTATTTATTTATTTTAATACTTTTATTTAGGATTACACCATTCAATTCATTATATTATTATTACTCCGTTGCGGTTTACACTTTAATTATTTAAAGCCATTCCCTGTGTTTAACTAATTACTAATTAAATAATAATGGCTGTCTTATAACATAGCTGGCTCTAATAAACATATAAAATATATATATATATATATATATATATATGTAATAATTAATAGTATTAATCAAATAAAATACTTAACCCTTACTGTTAATCATTTACATATTACTTTTAGTTTACATTATCTTGATGCTTTTAATATGTCAAGTTTTATCATATATACAACAATTACTGTTTACATTTAAATTATTCAACAAATACAAATTGTATATGAAAATAATTAATTAATTACATTCCGCTTATGCTTATAAATTGAACCATACACCAATGATGTCAAACGGGTCTCCGCGACACAGGTTCGCCTAGTGCGGTGCCCGAAATGAAGTTTATTCTAAGACAAATAATTTTGAAATACCCGCGAATATTTTAATCATTAATGTTGTTTATAGATAATGGAATTATGATAAATGTTACATAAAGGTCAAAATTCTCAATACATTGTATCTATTTTATTGATAAGCATGATTTATTGTGTTAAGTTGTCTCAATGTGCAAATATTATCGAATAAATAATTTTGAATTTGAATTTTGAATTTATTATATGTAGACATTAAATTTAAAGAAAGAAAAGACATCTGTAGACTGTCTGTTGAACAACATGTAGAAATCTCATGCATTGAATTGAGCAAGTATATAATTTTGTGTGTATATCGCCCACCCAAAGGTAACTATGACATCTTTGAAGCAGCGATGGAAGATGCTTTGGGGATGGCTTCCCGCAGCTCCAGAGAGGTTGTAGTTTGTGGGGATTTCAATGTTGACTTGTTGGGTGAGGGTCTAGTAAAGGAGAGAATATTGACATTTTTTCAATCATTTAATCTTCTAAATGTATTTAATGAGCCAACCCGAATTACCTCGATCTCTGCAACATGTTTAGATAATATTTATTGCAATTGTGATTACTCCGGTCACTTCCTTTTTGATTGCATTACCTCAGACCACAAGGGTAAATTTATAAATTTAGAATTTACCATCGAAAAGAAAAAGTCAATAGTATGTAGACAGATAACTGAAAAAAAACTTAGCTTATTTGAAAATAATATTAGGTCTAGCATCAGCCCCCCAATGAGAAGCAGTGAATCATTAGAGAATTGTCTTTCATTCATCAATGAGCTAAAAACAGAATTCAACAAAATCTTTAAAACTAAGGTAATACTGTGTAATACAAAATGCTCTTTTGCTGAATGGGCCACCGCTGGAATTAGAATAAGTAGAGATCACCTATATAACATTTATAGAGAAAAGTCCTATAACTTCAACCAAGATTTTATTATTTATGTCAGAAATTATTCAAAAATTTTCAAAAAAGTTTGTGGTGAAGCTAAATCTAGATGCATAAAACATAAAATTATGAATTCTTCTAACAAGAGTAAGACTGTCTGGAAAATAATTAACAGTGAAACTGGAAAACTAAAGTCCCCACATGATCTCAATTTATTATTAGATAATGAACTGATACAGTCAAAATCACAAATTGCTGACATTTTTGAAAATCATTTTATAAATACCCCCACTCAGACAACAGAGAAATTAAATTCATGTCCCCAGAAAGCTCTTGAGTTGTTGGAACAAAATGTTACCAAAACAACA
The DNA here is from genome assembly GCA_963576735.1 of Bedellia somnulentella. NCBI lineage: Eukaryota > Metazoa > Arthropoda > Insecta > Lepidoptera > Bedelliidae > Bedellia > Bedellia somnulentella. The sequence goes on along the minus strand of CAUYWD010000010.1, from coordinate 228,346 downwards.
GCACAGTTTTCTTTCAAGTATGTTGACAGTAATGATATAATTAAAAATTTTGAAACTATTAATCTTAAAAAAACCGAAGACATAACAGGAATGTCAGTTTTCGTCATAAACAGAATAATAAATATAATCGCTCCTCATTTAACGATACTTTTTAATAAATGTATAGATATAGGAGAATTTCCAGACTGTATGAAGTTAAGTAGGCTCATCCCACTACATAAATCAGGAGATAGTCAGGATTTTACCGATTATAGGCCTATTTCTATTTTGCCAGTTCTCAGTAAAGTTTTTGAGAAAATCATGTCCAACCAAATGCTTTCATATTTCAACAATCATAATATATTCCATGACGAGCAATATGGTTTCACCAAAGGTAGGTCTACTGTAGATGCAGGAGTGTCACTAATGAAACATATTTTTAATTCATGGGAAAACTCCCGGGATGCGTTAGGTATATTTTGTGACCTCACAAAAGCTTTTGATTGTGTAAAAAAAGAAATAGCGTTGATTAAACTTAAATATTACGGTTTTGACGAGCAAGCACTGAAATTAATGGCATCATATCTTTATAAAAGAACTTTAAAGGTTGATATTAATGGAACCACGTCGGAAGGATCGGAAATAGAGATGGGCGTTCCTCAAGGTTCTATACTTGGCCCATTACTGTTTCTGATTTACATTAATGATTTACCATTTATGGTACAAAAGTATTCTGAGATAGTTATGTTTGCAGATGACACATCTTTAATATTTAATGTAGCGAGATCCTCTACATCTCTTGACGACGTAAATAAAGCTATCTCACTGGTATTGCATTGGTTTACTGTAAATAACCTAGTTCTGAATGCCAAAAAAACTAAATGTATTAAATTTACTTTACCGAATGTTAGGCAAGTTGACGCCAATATTGTTATTGACTGTGAAAAAGTAGAATTAGTGAAAGAGACAAAATTCCTAGGGATAATAATCGATTCTAAGTTGCAATGGGGACCCCTTATACTAACACTTTCTAAAAGGCTGAGCTCAGCAGCGTATGCCGTGCGTAAGATTAGAGAAATAGCAGACATAGAAACAGCTCGCATTGTGTATTTCAGTTATTTTCATAGTATTATGTCGTACGGTATTTTATTATGGGGTAAAGCGGCTGATGTTCATAAAGTTTTTGTCTTACAAAAGAGAGCTATCCGATCTATTTACATGTTGAGGTCGAGGTATTCGTTGCGCGAAAAATTTAAAGAAATTGGCATTTTAACTGTCCCTTGCCAATACATATTTGAGAATTTAATGTATGCCAAAAAGAATATAGGCCAATTTAGTAAAGTTAGTGATAGGCATACTGTTAATACTCGAAATAAGGAGAAACTTAACGTACCGAAGTGGAGACTAAATAAAGTAAGTAACTCCTTTATGGGACTATCCCTGAAAATGTTCAACAAACTTCCTTCTGACATATTGGAATTGCCTGTGGCATCTTTTAAAAAGGCAATAAAAGCCATGCTTTTAAAGAAATCTTACTACAGTGTTCAAGATTTTTTAAACGACAAGGATCCAACGCGCACATGACCGTGTCCGTAAAGCTATAAATCTTCCCTCGTTATTCCTAGGAATAATTGTCTGGTGAGGATTTTTCTTCTCACGTTATGTGATTGGTTTTTGTGAAGGACAATTTATTTTAAATATGTCAAACTAGCGTTTGGTTTTGTCGCATAGAAAATCTTTTATAAAGTAAAAACATGTTAATAAACTGAAATTGTACAAACCATGTTTTGAAAAAATGTGAATGTAAAGAGTTTCTTTGTTGCTTCTTCTCTTTACGAACACCTTCCGAAGCAACGGACTAATGTTAAATTTAAAAAATTAGACGTTCAAAAAATGTTAATTTTTAACTTAATTTTGAAAAATAAACTTTTTGACTTTTTTTTTTTGACTTTTGATGAGATCCCTCAGAAGTATATGTAATGTAAGGTTGTGCGAAAGAGTGAGAAATAGTGTAATTCGTGAACGTTTAGGTGTGAAAGATGACGTAGTGTGCAAGATAGAGAAAGGAATGTTAAGGTGGTTTGGGCACATAGAGAGGATGAATGACAGTAAATTGGTGAAAGAGATCTATAGAGCCAACGTGGAAGGTAATGTTAGTAGAGGACGACCACGGAGGACACACCTGGACCAAACAGAGTGTGTGCTCAAAAAGGCCGGCGTCCGAAGTATGAAGAATAAAAGAGCATGTATGAAAAGATTGATGGATGTAAACGAAGCTAGAGAGGTTTGTCAGGATCGTACAAAGTGACGATTAATAGTCTCTGCCTACCCCAATGGGAAATAACAGCGTGAGTATAAGTAAGTAAGTAAGTAAGTCTTTTATATTTCACCTCATTCAATTTCGGAGTATTTTATTATATTCTGTTCTTTTATATTAAAAACTCTCAGTTTTAATCTATTCTAAAATGTGTTTTGTACTAGACAAAATAGAAAAATACATAATTGTGTTTTTCAATATTTTAGCCTTTTGTTTTAATTGACATTGGCACACGTGACCATTTGGAAATATCGTTAATTTTAAAATAATGTTTAATTAATCCGTATTATTATTATTTTTTAACTAATAGAACCAAAACTACGTTTATGCATTTGATTGAATTTCAATGTTTATGTAAAATAGACAAATTTATCCCTTTCAAATCACCAGGCCTAGATGGGATCTTCCCTGCTTTACTACAGTGGGCGAGAGACATCCTGTCTCCCTGGCTGGTCAAAATCTATCAATCATGCATCGCGTACAGATATGTACCGATAGCATGGCGTGAAGTTAAAGTAACTTTCATACCTAAACCTGGTAAGTCGGACTATACCGACCCAAAATCCTTTAGACCCATTAGCCTTACATCCTTTCTCTTAAAAACTCTGGAAAGACTCTGTGACAGATGTATAAGAGAAAAATCACTTACGAAAAAACCCCTCCATACAAATCAACATGCCTATACCAAAGATGAATCAACGGAGACTGCTTTGCACAATGTAATATCTAAAATAGAATGTGCACTCAACTCAAAGTTGTCCACACTAGGCACCTTCATAGACATTGAAGGTGCTTTCGATAAAACCAGCATACCTTGTATCGACAAAACTCTGAAAGATTTCCATGTTAATTCCGCACTCAGGGGTTGGATTGTTAACATGTTGAGACTTAGAGCGGTGCAAGTAACTGTAAGAGACACCACCAGAGCCATTGTGACGAGAGGCTGCCCCCAAGGGGGGGTCCTCTCCCCACTCCTATGGAACATGGTGGTCGACTCCTTACTTAAGAGACTCAATGACTTATCCTACCTAACGGTAGGCTACGCCGACGACCTCACAATTCTCTTAAATGGAAACCATGTAAACATGCTCTGCAAAAAAATGGGTCAAGCATTGAGAGTTGTGGAGACATGGTGCGAAGAATACGACCTAAAAGTAAATCCCAAAAAGACTGAACTTATACTTTTCACTCACAAAAGGAAACTCCCCCCATTTGAACTTCCAAAACTTTTTGGAACTGAACTCACTCTCTCAAAAACAGTTAAGTATCTAGGAATAACCCTAGATGATAAGCTTAGCTGGAAGCCTCATCTAGATAACATAATTAAGAAAGCCAGCGCTATGCTATGGCAGTGTAATAGAGTACTAGGTAAAAACTGGGGACTCAAACCTAAGATCGTACACTGGCTTTATACCATCATTATCAGACCAGTAATAACCTACGGCTCACTGGTCTGGTGGCCGAGAACCAAATTAACAACAGCTCAAAATGACCTGGAAAAGATGCAACGGCTTGCCTGCCTGGCCATTACAGGCTGTATGAGAACCGCACCTACTGCAGCTCTTCAGGCTTTACTGAACCTGCCACCCTTACACTTACACATACAGCAAGAGGCGGCGATGTCCTCACTTAGGCTGAAAAATGCAGGGCACCTTAGAAATGACTCCAGAATCCTACACACCAGTATACACACAACGGCGATTCAATATCAGCCCTTGCTTGCTGCGCCCTGTGATAGGATAACTAAAACTATAATTACCAAACACAATTACACTGTTATACTCGAAGAGGAACAGCATGACTACTCCAATATTAAAGAGGTGCGTGTATACACAGACGGCTCCAAGACCAACCAAGGGACGGGAGCCGGCGTATATTCACAAGACCTCAATATTAAAATTTCCAAAAGCCTAGGTCGACACAACACGGTATTCCAAGCAGAGTGTCTTGGAATAACCGAGGCGGCCATGGCAATTAAAGCCCGAGCAGTGTCCGATATGCATATCAGAATCATCTCGGACAGTGCATCTGTGCTGCAGGCTCTGGACCGCTGTGAATTCACTTCAGGGCTAGTCCTGGAGTGCCACAGAGCTCTTGAAGAGGCAGCTCGGAACAACACTTTAACCCTACAATGGATAAGGGGCCACAGCGGCTCCTTAGGTAACGACGCTGCTGACGAACTGGCTAGGGGGGGCTCGGCAAGGGACCTACATGGTCCTGAACCGATCATACCCCTACCCTACGGTCAGCTTCGCGCATGGCTAAAAGAACGCACTCACTCCCTCTCCAAGATACACTGGCAGGAAGAGCCCGGTTGCAGACAGTCGAAGGAAATCATGCCATCCCTTGACAGGAAGCTGACCGGGCGCGCCCTGCGACTAAGCAGGAAAGATCTGCGGACAGTGACTGGAGTACTTACAGGACATACCACACTAAATAAACACTTATACACTATAGGCATTACCGACAGCCCCATGTGCCGAGCGTGCATGGAAGCTGACGAAACGGTTGCTCACGTGCTCCAGGAATGCACTGGGGTAGCCGATATCCGCTATAACACAATAGGAACCATAAAGTCGCTCCCAGAGGCGGTAGCTGACCTGGATAAGCTACTCGCCTTCTGGACGGAATTAGGTTGGGAGAATTAAATGACCATTTGGTCCACGCACAATGGCCTGCCATGCCGGGCTCAGTGCGGAAACCCGTGGCGTTTACCGCCCATCTAATAATAATAATAATAATAGACAAATTTATTCTTGTATTAAGTATAAAAGATTTCTGATAACTTACGTACTTACGAAAGTTCAAGGATTTAACTGAATAAAAGTTTGAATAATAAGCTGTGTAGTGTAGTTAGAATAGCACTACTCCATTTCTTCCCATGGGTGATTTTTAGAGGCGATTAAGGGTATCGGGACTTTTCAGTTATTTTGGGGCGATGCGGTTGGAGACCCATCACCAAAAACATAACTTCCAAAAGTTACTAAGGATTTTCTTATTCTGAATCTCTGGCTACCCATCTAGGGATTTATAGCCGTAAGTAAATACATATACATACATACATATACTCACGGCTATAAATGCGTAAAAGGGGTAGCCAGAGCTGAGAAAATTACTTTTATTACACTTTTGGAAGTTGAGTGGGGAAAAGATGGTAACATAAAGGTTGTTGGTGATGGGTCTCCAACCGCATCGCCCAAAAATCCCTTAAAAAGCCCTAATACCGTTAGTCGCCTCTTACGTACACCCACCGGAAGAAATGGGGTACTGCTATTCTAAGCCGACACTACACAGCTAATAATACATAAGTAAATGTATGTATGTTTTCATATATTTTAAAATAATAATAATTTATTGTCTTGCATAAAATTTGTTACACCATTTAAAATTTACAGCACATTGCTAAGTGCAGTAACTTTTAAATGCATAATTGTTTTTCACTTGTGACACTAAAACCTGATTAAATGACATGTAATTATATTTTCGTACCAATTGGAAGCCTATGTCCATCAGTGGACGTCTATTTGCCGATGATGATGATGATGAAAATAACTTTTTTTACTGTGTATTTGGATTAATAAAACTACATCAGCCATGATATTTTTTTAATAATTATCTAATTCACCGCCCCTTCGTTAAAACTCAGACACATCATCATCATCATCATCATCATCAGCCGACACTCGTCCACTGCTGGACATAGGCATCTCCCATGGCGCGCCACCTCTTCCTATCCTCGGCCAGCCTCATCCAACCACTCCCGGCCACCTGCTTCAGGTCGTCGGTCCAGCGGGCTGGAGGGCGCCCCACACTGCGTCTGCCAGACAAAACTCAGACACACGTTTTGTCATTTCACAGACAAGGTTAACTAATTCTCAACGCCTTAACAAATCTGTTTATCAACTTATTAAACAATAAATGTCGAGCTCTTTGTTTAATTGAACAAGCTTCTAAGCTGCAGTATAAAAGCGACGGATGAGACTTAATATATCATTCGTAATTCGTCCGCGGTCGCTACAACATGGAGGCCATAAAGCTTTTAGGTTTTTCTTTATTTATTTTAAGTGTAAAAGGAGCTGATAATTCAGTTAAAATAGTAAATATTACCCAAGGTCCTATTAAAGGTCACATATCTACTGATGGAAAATACTATCAGTTTTTTGGGATTCCATATGCAACAGTACCTTCCGGGACTGAAAAATTCAAGGTAGAGTTACTTTTAGGCATTCTTGTTTTTTTTAAATAGTTTACTGTATTGGATTGAATCAGGCGTTACTTTGCGGAAATCCATAGCAATACTAATATTAATAAATTTCTTCGCTTAATTACGCTAAATAATACCTGCAGTCTTCATGCAACATGCACTGTGCACCGCCCGCCCTCCCACTTACAAGAAATCGAAAAGCAGACAATGCACCACACACACACCCGCAAGCGAAAACCACAGGCAACCACAAACATGCGACGCGTTTCGACTCAACACGAGTCATTGACGAGCAGTTAGTAGACAGTTCGGCAGCTGACCACCGAGTCTCACTCACACTCACTCAGCACTGTAGTTAATAAGTCTTATTTTTCAATTCAAATATATTGCTGTTGGATCCTATTCATGGCTCAAGTATAAATCGCACCCTCAGAACGAAAGAGGCTCAAGTCCAAAAATAGTGATATTGAGTTACAATCATAGAGAGATATAAAAAAGTATGCTCTATCCGATGAATAGTAAAGCAAAGGCATTTATTGTTAAAAAAACAGGATAGCGAATCTTCCGTCCCTATCACACTATAAAATCCACCCCCTCCCGCTCCGCGCGAAAGTGACGCTTTCAGTAAAGTGCCAACGTTGAAACAGACAGGTTGTTGCAAGTTCTGTATTGAACAGGCGTAAAACGAATTTCGCCTTTTTAAACCCTAAAAAATCATTAAGTGGATATTTGTCTGTTGAATTTAGAAGAGGCGCTTTTTGACATAGTTCTATACAATACAAAATTAAGTTTATAAAGGTGGGGCTTAATGACGATAGTGCCTTTTTCATACCTAAATCCATTCTATTCAAGTTATAGTTAATCAAATTCGGTCCCTTTCCGATAAAATTTGTTTGTGTTCATATATTTTATTCCAATATGTGTCACTTTTGTTCTAATAATCCATTCATAGCAATTAATTAATTTTCAAATAAGTCTCTTTAATTCCTAATCAGGATATTGTTTACCATTCTCATTGTGAAATAGGACTATGTTCTATCGAAAATTAAATTGATTACTAAACTTTGTGCCCCATTTTTTTAAGCTTTATTAAAACTAAGTATGAAGAAAAGAGCGGATATAATACTTGAACAGTTAAATAAAAGAAAAAGGGAAACTCAGGTAAGTACATCCATAAATTGTGCATTAACGCAGGCTTTCTTTGTATTTTGGAAGCCAGTTTTCAGTAATTATTTTATCTTTCAATATTATACAGATAGACACAAACATACAAACCAAAAATTATAAAGAGGATAAGGTTGTGCCAATATGCGATATGAGTGAAGATAAACAAGAACGGAGCTGGGTAAGTTTGTTTATAATTATTAATCCGAACTATGATAGGTATTTAAATACCAGATACTTGCCAGAATCGTAACTTACCAAATTTTACACGTTTTACAGGAGGTCATAGAAAGTGAAACTGTTAGTCCCCCATCAAGTCCAATGGTGATCGAAGATACACCACATAAAAGTGTATATTATTGTATAAGAAAGGTAATACCTACTAATTCTCAATAAATAATTATAGTAAGCTTTTATTACTAACAAACCATTTGGTAAATGATATTTACGTTAGTCTTATTTTGTTATTGGCCGCAAATTCATTTACGTGTTAACACTGTTTTTCTTATTTATAGTCAGAAGTAGTTTCCATTGCTAGAAGGAGGCTCTTTAACAATGATAAGCTTCTTAATGAGGGTGAAGAGAAGCCACAGGATGAGCATAGTTTGCCACTAAAAACTGTTACGCAAAACAACCTTCAGAATGATAATGTTGAAGTGAGTACTTATTATTATTGTATTTATTAACAGGATACAAATAAGAATACAAAATAATATCATTACATAACATAGTTTTAACACGCTTTTTGCCATATGCGATGGCGGTGCCACAACTGTGACTACTTATAGCCAGTGCTTCTATAGTCCATTTTTGTGTGAAATTTGGCTAGCGCATCGCCGAAGCTTAAGATAAATTACCTATATAATTGGTCGAAGGCAGCAAGCATGAATCCCACTAGATTACGGAGCTCTATATGTATAATGAATTTGTAAAAACATAAAACGTTCACGCCGTTTATCCCCGAAGGGGTTGGCAGAGGTACCAATACTTCTGAACTCACATGGCAGCGCAATCTAGTGTCCAGAGTAGGTACCCACGTTTTGCTTAGACAGTGTACTCACGTGATAGGGGGCAGGCCTATCGCCGTTTTGTACGAATACACTGTCACATGACTAAGTACAACTCAGCCATGTGGGTTTCCTCACGATGTTTTCCCTCACCGTTAACAACCATGATAAAAATGACTTATTGATACTTATACTTACATAGCTTATTTTATATTTCAGCGGCCTTTTTCTGATAAACTTGAAAGGAGTGTAACGTATCCACGAAGCAAGACAATTATCCCCGAAGATAACAAGGAAAACCAAACTTCCATAAACGATGAACCATCAACATCAAAAGGTGTGTTTCGTACTGCATCTCAACCACAGAAAAACTACCGCATGTCTCCTATAAACACCGACGAAAGTGATGCAGATTTGAGCGACACTGACCCATCATTCAGAAGAAGACCTCGTTCAGTTCTTGACGTTGCATGCAGTAGATTATCTTCTAGTAGCAGTACCAGTAGTAGTAGCAGTAGCAGCTGCAGCTCTTCAAACTCTGACTCGTCGACGCCAGCAACTCCGTCAGGGGCAACTCCAGCAGTAGAACCTTTAGCAAAACTAGCAGCAGAAGTATCAGTACCAGCAGCATCTCAAAACTCAGATACTACAAAAAAATCTCGCAAGCGTCAAAGAAATACCTTAACTTGGAAACAAAATTTAGCCAAATCTCTGCGGAATAGTGGTAGAGAATATGTTTCACACACGAAATCTAAAAAGTTAATTCCTGCCCGATCAATGAAAAAGCCCTGTATAAACATGTGCAGACTTAAATGTACAGAAAAGATTAATGAAGCTGACAGAAGCAGCATATTTAGTGCATACTGGGCTTTGGGTGACATTGAACTTCAGCGATCTTTTATTAGGAATTCCATGATGGAAGTTAAACCTAAATACAGATACACAAACGCAGAAAAACCACGAAACCCAAATAGTGCGTTTTATTTTACAGTTAACAACACTAAAATCAGAATCTGCAAAACTTTCTTCATGAATACACTAGATATCTGTGACAAAGTGATACGAACAGTAAAGACCAAAACCGATGCACAAGGATTTGTTGAAAAAGACCAAAGAGGTAAAAATGAAGATAAAAGGAAGAGGATTGATGAATCGATCATTCAAGATATAAAGAATCATATCAATTCCATACCTAGAATTGAATCCCATTATCTAAGAAGTTCGACTACACGGGAATTCATTGGCGGAGATAAGAGTATAACTGATTTATGGAGAGACTTTGATAAAGTTCAAAAAGGCGCAGGAAAACCTTCGTGTCTTTATTGGCTCTTTAATGAAATTTTCAATAGGGATTTTAATATTGGTTTTTTTGAGCCTAAGAAAGACAGATGCGATTTGTGCATTCAATATGAACTTGCACCGCCAGATATCGCATTAAAACTAAAAGATGAAAAGTTTGACAATCACATACAAGAAAAAATATTGGCTAGAAAAGAGAAACTGGCAGATAGGATGAATATCGACGAAACTCATATCGTTGCAGTATATGATTTGCAAGCCGTAATGCAGTGCCCAAGTGGCGAAACATCTGCATTTTATTACAGATCAAAACTTAACTGCCTTAACTTCACAATAGCAGAATTATTAGAAAAGAAGAAAAAAGAAGGAGAACCAAGCGCTGATGACGACGATGAGAAGAATTTTCAAGCGTATGAAAACGTATACTCTTATTTTTGGGACGAATCCCAAGGCCAGAGAGGTGCTAATGAGATTGGGTCCTGTGTACAGAACTATATAGAAATGTTAAATGCAAAACATGATGGCAAATCCATACACATAACATTCTACTCTGATAACTGCTGCGGGCAAAATAAAAACAAATTCATGACAAGTCTATACTCGTATGCTGTGTATAAATATCCAAATATACATTCAATAACACATAAATTTCTTATAAAAGGACACACACAAAACGAAGGGGACAATGTCCATGGACTCATTGAAAAAGAAATACAGAGACAAAAAAAATCCGGACCCATTTTTGCTCCTTGTCAGTATGTGATGATCATCCGTAATTCCCGAAAAAATGGAAAACCGTTTATCGTCCAGGAATTGACTTTCGACTTTTTCTCGGATTTGAAAGCTCTGCAAGAAAAATGGGCCTACAATTTTAAAGAGGATGAAAACAAGAAAACTATTGTATGGAATGACATAAAAGTCCTCAAATTCGAAAAGCAGGAAGTTTTGAAGTTTTTTTATAAAACATCTTACAGTCAAACTGAATTCACCAAAGTTTTCATGCGGAATAAACGAAAAAAGATGGACAAGGTCGAGGATATAGCGTTGACCAGATTATATGCAAATGCCTTGAAATTACCGAAACGAAAGAGTGACGATTTGCGTTATCTTGTAGAAAACAATTTGATATCATACTATTATTCCTCATATTATAGAAATTTAGTAGATCTGCCGTAATTATGCATTACCTAATACCATTAAGAAGAAAAGTTTCATTATGAATAAAGTTGTTTTAGTTCCAAAAGAGTGTCTTAGACTGAGAAAGCCAATGATTATTTTTAGAGGATTTTGATTTTGTTTTATTTAATTAAGATATAACTGTATTAACCTACTAAGAAGGACAGTTTTTATTATGATTGTTAACTCGATTTATAAATAGTATACTTCTAAGGTAATAACTGTGATTGTGTAACTCAAATCTCTTATTTAACTGAAAGCTTATTTAACTATTGATAAGCAGTATTTAAATTTGAGTGTAATTTTATGTGTAAACTCTTAAATATAATGGTATATTATGATTGCTCATTACGATCCTTTTAAGACTGAGAATTATAACTTTAAGACTGTTTTTAAAGACTAATTCTAATTCAACCCGACTTAACCTATTATTAATATTTTTAATAGAGTGTCTTAGACCCACGTGCTTCCAATAATCGACATAGATTTCTAGTTATTTTTACAGTAGGGACTGTATTACATTGTTTACTTACTGTACCTATCCATCACTGAAGAAACCAATGGTTATTCTTAAAAGATTTTGATTTTGTATTTTTTTATTTTGATAAAAGTCTATTAAAAGCTTCTTATATTACCAAAAAAAGTATTTTATTTAATGCACTCTTTAGCGAAGGAAAGACTTATCTCTTAAGGAGTCCCTGTTTTTGTGATTAATTTAGTATTATAGAGTAAGTATCAGAGAAAGGATACATATATTTTATCTATTTCAGTAATAAAGAGGCCTAATTAAAAAAACGGCTTTTTAAGATTGGATATTTCGGATCGAAAAGGGCTTAATTTTTCCATATTTAAAAAAAAACGTCATAAAATAATAAAAGAAAGACATACAAAATTTATGTTTGCATTTATCAACAAATTAAAACCCTGTCTTTCCAATAAAAAAATAAAACACTCACCTTTAAAAGAAAAAGTATGGAATAATTAAACTTAAAGTGAAAAAAATAAACGTTTCGATCTTCTTTCGCGATTTGCCACAAATCTAGTTTTTTGACTTAAGCCTTTGTCGTTCTGAGGGTGCGAAATTTTTATATATTTTTTATTTAATATACTTACAATGAACTTTTACCAAGCACTAATTTTAATTTCTATTGATACTGTTCGTGCTAAGAACATATTTTTTTTATCATTTGCTTCGCCTGATTGGGTTTGAATATAACCCAATCTATATTTTTTAATTAGAACCTATCTCCTCCCTTTTTTCTACCTCCCTTTTTTGTTATATATCACTGTAAAATTATGGTTGCACCTTTGAAGCAATGATATACATTTTTCATTTTGTTGTGTAGTGTCGGCTTAGAATAGCAGTACCCCATTTCTTCCGGTGGGTGTACGTAAGAGGCGTCTAACGGTATTGGGGCTTTAGGGGATTTTTGGGTGATGCGGTTGGAGACCCATCACCGACAACCTTTATTTTTATTATCTTATCCCCACTCAAATTTCCAAAAGTGGCTGAGGAATTTCTAATTCCAAAATTGTAAACAAATATCAATTCTGAAGTTTTTGAGTTATCTAGAAAAACGGTATTGTTACTAATAAATAAAGGAAAGAAAAACTTTCGAGACCGGCGGGGATCGAACCCGCGACCTCGGGTATACGGTATTGTTTTTGGCTTGCTGTTGCATCACGCTGGATTTTGTAATTGAGACTTTCCAGCGATTTGACAAAAAAAGGCTTAGTGCCAACGTCTTTTCCTTCACGTTTTTTTAAAGAAGATCTGTCCACCGCTAGACCAGCAGCTTTTGCATCTGGCTTGTTTTCATTTATGTCGGCACTCACGAAAAATCAGTAGTTTTTCGAGGGCAAGACGTTCATTGATGTAGCTTCTTTTTGGTCCTTCTATTTCAATGTCAGTAGTGGAGAGACACCTAGTTCTTACTGCTTTTAGGGAATTATCACGGGAAACTGTTCTGGTAAAACGCACTACCAAGACACGGGACTTGCTAGTATGTTCATTGTCTTCCGGATTATGAGTCTTTATGCGATGAGAGTATTCTATGTCGTTCTCTGAGAGTTTTAAACAAACTTTTACTCCAATGAGTTGTAGTATATGGATAGGATTTTCGTTCTTGCTTTCTGTTAAGCCGCAAATGTCTAATCCATTCCGGAGCAGGGCTTGTGATGTGCTGTCAAGTTGCTCTTGAAGTTTTGCTATTGCGTTTTTTAAGTACAGGATTTTTGTTCGTTTCTCTGATACGTTCCTCATAAGATGTCATTTTGGCTTATAAGTTCAAGCTTTTCTTCAAAACGGGTAAAAGTTTGAAGTTCTTTTTCGAAATTAAGTTTTGCAGATATTAGAGTTGTTCTTTGTGTGTCTGTACTTCTGATTTAAATTCATTCTCTGGTTTCTTGAGTTGTTTAATTGTGTTTGTGATTCGTTGGGCTGTGGCGAGCATATGGGCGTCGAAGATCTAACAGATTTGGCTCCCAGCCTGCTTCCACGTACTGATTTAATGTTATTAATTCGTATGTAAAAATCGTTGAGCGCAGTACAAATTGGAGTGAGTATTTAGTCAGCTTTTGGTGGTGACCACTTACATTTCGGGCACAGCCAACATTTTTTATTCTCCTCACGTATTTTGTTAAAAGTTGCATTATCCATTCCCAAACATTCAATGCCGTTTAACATACTACATTTAATTCATTCCATTATCTATAGAAGTAAATATTGTATTTGGGCTTTATTTCAGGCCCCTTTGCCACCACCCAACTGGACTGAACCTTTCGACGCTGTGAATCGCAACGTAGTTTGCTTCCAAGGAGCCGCACTCAGCGACAGCGGCATGTCCGCGGACTGCCTCGTCGCTAATGTCTACGTACCGAAAACGAATAAAACCAAATTACCTGTAATGGTCGATTTCCACGGTGGGGCTTTCCAAATTGGATCTGGAAGTTACGTTAACCCCGGAGCTTTAGTGGACCAAGGTCATTTGATATTCGTTTCATTCAACTACCGTCTTGGAGTGCACGGATTCTTATGTCTAGGAACAGAAAATGTGCCAGGAAATGCTGGACTGAAAGACCAGTTGGCTCTTCTTCGTTGGGTAAAAAGAAATATTGCATCTTTTGGTGGTGATCCAAACGCTATCACAATTGAAGGCTGCAGTGCAGGTTCTGCTTCAGTTGAGCTAATGACTTTGGCACCAATAGCAGAAGGCTACTTCAAAAGGGCCATAATGCAAAGTGGTTCAGGAATTTCTGGTTGGAGTATACAACAAGATCCAATAAATAATGCAAGAAAGTTGGCAGCTGAATTAGGGTTTGAGTCCTCAGACATCAATGAACTAGACCAGTTTCTTACCTCTCAGACATTTGAGAAACTTTATTCAGGAAAATACTTTGTGAAGAGAGAAGATGCGGGTTTAGGTTGGGTCCCGTGTGTCGAAAACGATATTGACGAAGAGCCTTTCCTCAGAGAGGCTCCGTTGGAATTGTTACGGAAGCAGAAGAAAAGTATACCTATGTATATGACTTTTGCAAACAAAGAAGGATTATTCAAACTTGATTCATTCAATGGATGGAAGGACGCAATAAAGAACAATTTTTCAGATTTCCTACCAAGCGACATAAGAATAGAAGATGAAGAAGAGCGCAATTTAGTACTAAATAAACTCAGGAAAACGTATTTCGATGACCAACCTGTTGAAGAGGAGACTATAGACAAGTTTATCATGTACGTGACTGACATGATGTTTGCCAACGGACTGTTTCGATCAGCTGAGAAGAGGGTAGACGCTGCGAAACCCAACGTGTACTTATTTGAGTTCAAGTACGTTGAACAGCCTAATGCAAAAAATGCTGCTCATCCGTTTTTAGTGAATGGAGCTACTCACTGCGCAGAAACTCACGTCATCTTGGGCGACTACAGGCGAAATGAAACAGATACTTCAAAAGAGTTTAAAGAGTTCCAAAAATTCATGAGGCAAAAGTATATCAACTTTATGAAACACAAGTAAGTTTTTACAAATTAATTTTGAGATATGAAATTCTTATATTGCAGCAATAAGTTAAATCATGGAGAGAAATGTTAGCATCATGACCCATCAAAAAATTTTAAAGTCATACATCGTAAAAATCATTTTTTTTAATTAACGCATTACTAGATACTTCATAAATTTTATAGGTTTGCAACAAGTAGTGCAAAATTTTGTTATCATATTGAATACTTTTTTGTAAACTTTACTAAAATATTTTTTTCAGCAATCCTACTAATGGCTCGGATTCTGAGAAATGGTCCAAATGGATGTTAGATGTAACTCCACACAATGAAGCGTTTGTGACTGAGATCAAACCACGTCTTGACTTGTGGAATGAAGTGTACCAGAAGTTCTATTATCCACCCAACTCGCCGTAAGAGAAAGAGAAGTGAAGAAGAATTAATTTATTAAAAAATATATTATAAGAGTTTTAAATATTGTTATTTCTTTTTAAACCAATACTAAATTACATACATACATGCATACATATACTCACGGCTATGAATCTCTAGAAGGGGTAGCCAGAGCTAAGGAATTAAAAATACCTCAGCCACTTTTGGGAAGTTAAATGGGGAAAAGATGGTGAAATAAAGGTTGTTGGTGATGGGTCTCCAACCGCATCGCCCAAAAACCACTTAAAAAGGGCGATACCCGTAGTTGCCGCGGAGTGCAGGCTTAGAATGTCACTTCCAGTTTCTACCCACGGATATCGTAAGAGGCGAATATAGGTCATGAACAAACAAAAACATTCAAATTACATGATATACCTAATTTACAATAACATCGAAAGCAGTGAAAAAAAGCAAAGAACACAACGTAGCGCTAGACACACTTCACAAACAAGAGCAATGCTAACATACACGGAACTGAAATATTCTGAAAATTCCTTACAGCTTTCCTGTTTTGAGAGCACAGTTCCATTTTTGCAAATAGTCGGTTGGTGCAGACTTTACCGTTTGGATTTCACTATTTTACTGTTCTGATACAGCGTGCTAGCTTATAAAGAGTGTCTCAGTAAGAGTACATACATACTTACATATACTCACGGCTATAAATCCTATAATTAGAAATTCCTCAGCCACTCTTGGAAGGTGCATGGGGAATAGATGGTGAAATAAAAGTTCTTGGTGATGGGTCTCCAACCGCATCGCCCAAGAATCCCTTAAAAGCCCCAATACCGTTAGTCGCCTCTTACGTACACCCACCGGAAGAAATGGGGTAGTGCTATTCTAAGCCGACACTACACAGCAGTAAGAGTGCACTTTTTAAAAGTAGAATATTTTTTCTCATGCAAGTGGCAACTCTGAAATTTTACAGCTGACACCTCTATTTATTCCAATTATTAAAAATGGAGCGCTTTTTGGAAAAACAAGGCGTTGTGATTGTGAAAACTCTTTACAAAAATGGGGTAAGTTACGCTGAAACCGCTCGCAAATTTTGCAAACACATAATACGTCAACCATTAAAAAATAAAATAAAAAATAAAAATCATTTATTTGCCAATACATGAGTATAAATGGTGGTGTATAAAATAAAGGCCTATGCATGTACTGCCAGTAAGGCGTGCAAATTTATAAACATTAAAATTATTGATATTTTTTTTGACATATCTTAAAACTACTACAATAACATTGTCTGTCATATTAAAATTAAAAAAATAAAGTTCGAAGACTGGTGAAAAAAATTGACGAAACTGGGTCGATTATGGATACTAAGATTATTATCCGTCAGCGTACTGGTCAGTCTCTTGAAAACATTGCTGCTGTAAACGAGAGTCGCTGAAACCTCAAAAACATCAATTCAGCATTGTTCTCCACAAACTCAAATTTCACGAAGCACTATGTAGCGAATTTTGACTAAAAATATAAAATAAATAAAATAAAATTCATTTATTTCAGGCAACGGTGACCCATAATTTACATACAAAATAACATCGATTAAAATTAAACATGCAGACATAAGAAAAAAAACCACACAATAAGATTACAATTATTAAAATTTGAAATAAAAGCATTGAAATAAAAATTCGAATTGATTAAAAATAAGATAAAATTTAAATGAAATCGATTAAAATTAAATAGGTACAAATTAAAATTAAATAATAAAAATAGACGGTCACAAGTAGAATTAAAATTATTTTGACTAGGTATTTACACAGGTACAATATACTTACATACAACTACTACTATAACTACTAATATCTATTTACACCTAGCTACCTAAAACAATGGCTTATAATTTGGCGCATGTCGGTCACAGCAGTGCCGGATATAAGGGCAGTCGAGTCTGTTGGCTATGACAGCGAGCACGGTGTTGGAGCTGGCGCGCACGCGACGCAGCAGAGAGGCGCTGCGCCGGCGCATGGTCGCGTGGAAGCAGTCCACGCCCGCCCACGCGAACATGCCCGACGCACTGCAGTACCGCGGCAGCCCCAACATCGCCCTCATCGCATCATTAAACTGGACCCGGAGGGCTCCATATGCCTTTTGTGTATAATTAGCCCATAGGCTGCACGTGTAAAGCGAGGTACAATATGCTTGGAACAGAGTAAGCTTGGTTGCTATCGAACATCGTGCAAACCTACGAGCTATCATATTGGCCCGTCGTGATAGAGACCTCCGTTCCCTTTCAATGTCTATATCATCCTTTAAGTCAGCTGTCAGCATGTGTCCCAAGTACTTAAACTGAAAGACTCTTTCCAACTGTGCACCCTTTAAACAAATAGGCGATACATCTTGTGGACATTTGGCCCCTGCCTCAAAAACCATATACTGACTTTTGCCTATGTTATATTTCAACCCGTGAGCAAGAGCGTACCCCTCACAGATCCGCAACAATTCCCTGAGCCCGCAGACCGACGCACTCAGCAGCACCATGTCGTCAGCATAGCTGAGGTTATTAAAGCACACTCCATCCACGTGACAACCGACATGCCGTCCACTGAGCGCGACGATCAGCGAGTCCATATATAGGTTAAACAGGGACGGAGAAGTCAATCCGCCCTGTCGAACACCACACTGCATAATATAGGGTTCGGACATTACACCCGCCCACTTGACGCTGTTGACCTGATGTCCGTACCAATACTGAAGAATATTTACCAGCTCAGGCGGAAAATCAATCTCTTTCAACTTCTTCCAGAGCATTTTGTAGTTCACCAGGTCAAAGGCCTTGGACAGATCAAGGAAACACGCGTAGACTGGCGTACTCCTATTTGTATAGTATTTGACGGCATGCTTAAGCGACAGTATAGCACTGTCTGTCGATAATTGTGACCGGAATCCAAATTGGTTATCGTGCAATTTTAGATGCTTACTTAGCCGCAAATTAAGCATGGCGTCAAATACCTTCGCTACAATTGTCGCGAGAGAAATAGGTCTA
The DNA here is from genome assembly GCA_963576735.1 of Bedellia somnulentella. Classification (NCBI taxonomy): domain Eukaryota; kingdom Metazoa; phylum Arthropoda; class Insecta; order Lepidoptera; family Bedelliidae; genus Bedellia; species Bedellia somnulentella. The sequence continues at coordinate 209,785 of CAUYWD010000010.1, read as the reverse complement.
TAATTATTCCTATCACTCAAGTCACCCGTTTTATTCTTTGCGACCGGCACCACTACAGTTTGCAATAAGTCACCCGGCAGGTAGGAGTGGCACACGCACAGCGAGTAGAACATTGCGAGAACCCTAGTTATATGAGGACCCGCGTGATGTATATGTTCAATGCTAAGGCCATCGTGACCAGGCGATTTACCCCTGGCAATCGATTTTATCGCACCTGCCACGTCCTTCGCTAAGAAGCAGGTAACCTTCTCCTTCGAGAGTGGTTCAACCCCAGTAGTACTTTCACCGTCCTTGCACTGTAGCGGTTGTACCGTAAATTGTTCTCTAAAAAGGTTCGCAATCGCTTTCGTATCGCTAACACCGTCAACACTCACCGGCAAGGCCGGGCGCACACTAATCTTACGAGTAGCCTTCCAAAAGTCTCGGAAATTCCCACTTGCATGTTTTGAAGCAAGAGCATCCATTTTGATTCGCTCCTGATTGTTTTGACACCATTTCAATTTGGCTTTAAAAACCTTCCTACTCTCGGACATGGATTCGTAGATACTACCTGACCTTGGTCTACCACATGAAACCCACTCCTGGAAATATTGCCTAGCTAGCTGATGAGCCTCCCTAACGTGCTTATTCCAGCCGACTATGCGAGCGCCACTCCCACCTCCCCGCTTGCTTCCCCGACTAGCCACTGCCGCGCTGCGGAGGGCGGCTGTAATGTCCATGTACAGTCTATCAAGGATACACCTATGCCGCGGGTCGTTACAATTTTTCATTGCACATTTTTGAAATTCAACCGGAAAATCGATATCACGCAAAACCCTATTGCATTCGCTGGTATAGTGTTCAGTTTGTTCAGTGGTCCTATCACCCCACATGACACCGGATTCCATGGAAATCTTTTTACTAATTGTGGGCGTTAATATTCGTAAGTTACATACAATGATCAGAGGAAAGTGGTCTGACCAAAGAGTGTCATACCTAACATATACATCAGTTACCGCATTTAAGGCCGCTTGGGTCACTATACAGTGGTCGAGCCAGCTACAAGTTCCGTGCGCCTCACTTACAAATGTATACGTAGCAGAGGCAATGCCCAACTTATCTACGTCAACACAGGACCAACTCTGGTCACCACAGAAGTCCATAAGTTCATTATAAAAAGGTTTATTAGGCTGAGCGTTGAAATCACCTAACAAAAACACCGATTCTAACCCATATTGATCAATAAGAGCACTTACAGTACTTAGGCAGTCCGTGAATTCCGAGAGGTTATCCGGCGCGTCCGTAGGCATGTAGATACTCATCACTATCAATGTTCTATCACACGTAGTCACTTTAATCGCACATACACGAACACTACTGCACGGCAAAACACTTACATCCTGAAACACTTTATTGTTCCATAGTAGGGCCACTCCGCCATGGGGCCTACCCCGCAGCATTCCTCTCGATGTGTCCACAGCTGATGTACCGGTATACCCAAAGTCCGGGCTTATTGTGCTTAAATACGGGATGTCATCAGGCAGTAACCAAGTTTCTTGCAAGGCAATCAACTCACACGTCCTACATAGGTCTCTTATACCGTCGACAGAGCGCTTCACGTCTTTACAATTAAAACTAGCAAACTTTAAAGTGTGACTATCCATTGCTATGTTTTAAAATGCCGTTTACAGGTGGCCCGTTTGCCTGGTTGTACGAAAAATGCACAAAACGCCTAAATATCACTCCTTGTGGCCATAGTTTTTCGTCTAAATACGTCGACACTTTGCTTTCCGGCACAAAGAATTTGTATGCACTGTGATCCTTCTTCTTTTTTGTCATAACAATTTGTGGTGACACGACGTAATTGGTTTTAGCACGAAGGTATTCAACTATATCTGTTTTTGACGTATTTTTATCAATATTTGTTATAAATATGGGTACTTTTCTTTCCGCCGCTTTAAAGTTGCATTCCATATCTCTAGCAATCCCAGACAAGCCCGAATACCGATATTTGTGATTTCGTTTACGCTTCGACACAACCTGCCACCCATCAGTATCTAATTTGGAACACAAAACCTCTTCGGAACACAAAACCTCTTCGTCTATATGCTCGACCCGCGCCTTTGTTGACATACTCGCATAGGTATTTATCGTTGGCTCAGATAACGGAATCACAGTGACGTTGTGCTCAGGATCGGAGACGGCGGCGGCGGCCGCGCCGGCGGTGGTTACTTGGCATGACTCATCGCACCCGCTAGTCGCTCGCGCTCGAGACCGTTGGAATAATGACTCATCCGATGTCGTCGGCGGACACTCGCTCGTAACTACCTTCATTTTTTCATTTTTTTCGACGATACCTCGATAGGTTTTTTCCGGTTTTTGTTTTTCTTTGCTAACCGGCGAGGACTCACTAGAGTTATTGCATGATAGATCATGTTGATGCGACAGCCCTATAGGTCCGCTATCTAAATTCCAGGCACCCCTTCTCATGTTTCCGTTGCACATTGGACTTGGAGGCAACGAATCATGTTTGTACTGTAAGATCTCGGTTTTCAGGTCATTCAGTTGGTTGCAAGTTGCGTAGTTTACTTTAACTTCCTCCAATTCAGATTGTATACGCACGAGATCCTTCAGTAATTTCGTGCAGTCGAGATGGTCGAAGGTGATAGGCGGTAGCCTCTCTAACTGCCGTGCCACAAATATTGGAATTTCGTCTGGTTCAACCGTTTTAAATAGACTTACGATGTCCGCCAAATCTCTTTCCTCTTTTCCTTTACTTTTACGAATAATCTTACGCACATTCGTGGGAATCGAATCAAACAAAAGGGACTTCGATTGTTTGATTTCTTCACTAGTAAATGACGATGTACAAATACGCAGCAACGTCATTTCATCGATCACTGATATTTTATTCTGAATATAGGATAGTAATTCATCAATTATGATGTTACACGATTTACACTTTATAACACTCGTCATTTTTGTTTACGTACGATGACGGTATTACCGGAACACACACATGAGCTCGCTGCGGATGCGCGCGCGCTACGACTAAAGACCTCCACCTTCATGCGTTCAAGACTCAGCGAAGTCAGGTGCTCGATCAGCAGACCACGAAACGCAACGCAAATGCTGTTGGGCAACCGAGTGAAGTGTTTGTTTGTTTAACTTTGTTTTGATTTTTTGCTGTGTTGAGTTTCGTTTTTATAATTTACTATGGAAAAAAAACGTGGAAGGAATGTTAACTTCACTCAGGAAGAAACGGACTTATTGGTGTCGCTTGCAGAGGCCAAAAATATATACTAAAAATTATTCTAAAAATTCAAATATGTCCATGTTAGAGCACTTCTTATTACAATTTGAACATTGGCAAAGCAGTTTCATAATTTACCGTCTACAAGTGGCGGTAAATTATGAAAAAAATGTGAAAAAAGTTTTTTATCTACCGGATAAGAATTTAACAGCCACTTGATGTGACTGATAAGATACCAGGGAGTTTATCTGCAAGATATTACTATCTGAGACCTGTGAAACCGAAACTTGTTGTTTATCCGGCAGATAAGTGCCGAATAGACTATCAGAGAGTTTATCTATGAGTGGTGAAGCTGGCCCTTAGCCAATTAACAAGATCGGTTAGATAATTTAAATCTTTTTGTTCATGAAAACCTCATGTGGGCATTATTACTAATTCCCGCCTGTGACGAAATTTTTCTTTCCTTTATTTATTCTTTAATTATTAGTAGTAATCCCGACATGAGGTTTTCATGAACAAAAAGATTTAAATTATGTGATAGTTAGGCGTTTTCAACATTTGCATTCTATCTGAAAAGGTAGACAAGTAGCCTTCCAAATTAGTTAAAATTCGGAGGTAGGAAACGCAAACACTACTTAAACGTGTAAAAAGAAATAAAGGATAGAAGAATTTCGCACTGGCAGCCAATTGACACGGTGGCTCAGTTGGCAGAGCGTCGGGGCGTATACCCGAGGTCGCGGGTTCGATTCCCGCCTGTTTCGAAATTTTTCTTTCCTTTATTTATTCTTTAATTATTAGTAAGATCGGTTAGAGTTGTGTTTATTTTTTTCTCATATGTATTGATGTTGGAACATTTTACTTTTATATTCCCGCGGGCGATGTAAAGGTTATTTCTTTTTATGTGATTGCTGGGCGATGTAGTTGGTGATCCATTACTAACAACCTTTATTTGACTACCTTTTCCCCAATTTATTTCCAAAAGTGGATAAAGAATTATTATCTCTAAAGCTATGGCTATCGTTTTATGGAATTTGAAAAAAAAAAGTTGTTAGTGTGTTAGTGAGGGTGTTATAAATTATAATTATTATTATTCTATACTATAATAAGACTGTACCGAGGTCAAAACTGTATATTGAAGGAAAAAAATGTAAATCGGTGGAATATGTTTTATTTTCGATACTGAGGCTAAATTAGCACTTTTTGAAAAAAGGTTGTTGACACCAGAGTCTACAGGGGCATTAACGTTGGCACAGATCACTTCCTCGTGTTATCACGATTGAGGGGACTGTGCAAGCGTTGGCGTCACAGGGCCAAAGTGTCAACAACTGAATTTGCGAGAATAAAAGTGGAGAAATTGGCAGAGGATGAAAATATTAGAGATGAATATATGAAGAAATTGGACAACAGGCTAAGTTGCGTGGAGATGAAGGATGAATTGGAAATAGAAGAAGTATGGGATGTGCTCAAATCTTCAATGGTTGAATGTGCGACGGAAGTATGTGGATTGAGTAAAAGAACAAATAGACTGTGAAAAAAAACTGTCGGTCTGTCTGTTTGTCTGGTCATCACATTAATTCTACCAGACTGATCTTGATCGAATTTGGTATGAATGTAGCTTATACACCTGGCCAACATATAGAATATCATTTATCCCGGATTTCACAAGGGTTCCCACAGGAGCAAATAAACATAACTTTTATAGGGCTCCCCATATTTACACGATTAATTTTTTCATCGAACGACTTTATCAGACTCTTCATTAATAATGTTTTTCGAAAAAAAAGGATTTCATCCATTTTCATCAAAATAAATGTCCATTTAATTGTTTGTCAATAGTATGACTACTAGATATTACGCTTATCAAAAATTTGAAGTCAACACTAACGTCCTCGTGGCGTAGCGGTATACCGTATGGTTAATACTAATCGAACGGAAGACCCAGGTTCAAATCTCGGGGACCACAATCTTTTTGCTAATTTTTTTTTTTGCTTTTGTGTTAGCTTAGAATAATAGGAAGCACACCGTATACACAGACTTCGCAAAGGCTTTTGATGTTGGTGACCACGGACTCCTCGTAAAAAAGCTTTCCCACATGGGTATCCATGGTTCACTTTTGCGGTGGTGCGAAAGCTACTTAAGAAACCGTAGCCAAATGGTAGTATGCAGTGGTCACAAGTCGGACAAGCTTACGATTTCATCCGGTGTTCCCCAGGGTTCCCATCTCGGGCCGCTATTCTTCATCATATTTGTGAATGACTTGCAGGAATCGGTGAAGAATTCTAAGGTTCTCCTTTACGCAGACGATCTCAAGATGTATAAACAGATAGTGAGTGATGTCGATGGCAAACTACTTCAGGAAGACCTTAACAGAATTTCCTCGTGGTGAGACATGAATGGTATGTCTGTTAATACCTCTAAGTGCTTCTCGATAAATTTCACTAGAAAGCGCACACCGTCATGTCTGTTATATAAAATAAATGGCGTTGAGCTGGAGCAGGTACACGTAATTAAAGACCTAGGTGTTCACTTCGATAGCGCTGTCAGTTTCCGTCTCCATATTGATACTGTAGTAAAGAAAGGCAGTAAATCGCTGGGTTTTGTGATTCGGAAGGCGAAGGTCTTCCGCTCCCCACACGTGCTGATTATTCTGTATAATGCTTACGTGCGTAGTGCACTGGAATACTGTAGCACAGTCTGGAACCCTCGGTACGCGGTGCATGAGAACCGCATCGAGCGTGTTCAGAAACGTTTCTGCTACCACCTCGCCTATGCCGACTGTAAGACTAAGTCTTTGGTTTCGTACGCTGCTCGACTTGAACACTACCGCTTTGAAACACTCAAAAATCGGAGAACTAGAAACGATCTTATTTTTCTTTCTAAGCTTGTTAATGGTAAGATTGACTCGGAAACGTTGTTAGGTAGAATCTTTTTGCGCGTACCACGCCAGGCTTAGAGATTGTCGAATCGCAAGTCATTTAATTCCCTACCTTTCCGTACGAACATAGGTACGCAGGCTCCTATGACGCGTATTCAGAACACCTACAACCGTCACCAAGAAAGCTTCGATATTTTTCATGCCCCTATTAGTTTTGTTAAGTCTTTTAACATAGACAGTAATTTTTGAAATTGTTATTAATCTTATTTTATTTTACTGTTATTTTATGTTTTGTTATATATATTTTGTTGTTGTTGTTGTTAAAATCATATTTATAGCTTTATAATAACTTTGTATGCAAGCTGTACTCACTTTTTATAGAGATTGCAACGTGCAGGATAGTTATTTAGATTTACCATTGTTATTTTTGTTGCATGTCCTCTGTCTGTGAGTCTTTAAATAAAAAAAAAAAGCACTACTTCTTCCTTTTCACATTCAACTATGCGAATATGTATGAATAAAGACAATTGAAAGTACTTTGTATGAATTTTGCGAATTCATTTTGTAGGTGTGAGAATATAATTATAACTTTTATTTTTTAACTATTTTTAAACGAATATTCCCATAGAGATATTATGCTATGCTTACGCATAAATTAATATTCTGTTTAAGCCTCAGAATGCATAGTTTGTAAATAATAGCATATATCTCAATTTTAATTTACTACCGCCATCTATGGCTGCCGTGTAGTGTCGGCTTAGAAAACATTACCCCATTTCTGCCCGTGGGTGATCGTAAGAGGCGACTAAGGGTAGAGGGGCCTTTTAAGTGGTCTTTGGGCGATGTGGTTGGAGACCCGTCACCAAAAACATTTATTATTATCATCTTTTCCCCAATCAACTTCCAAAAGTGGCTGAGGAGTTTATCATACCAAAGCTCTGGCTACCCCGTTAAGGGATTTATAGGCGTGAGTATATGTATGTATGTATTTATGACTGATTGGCTGCAATCTCTCACACATCACCAACGGTCAGTGTAGGGGGCAGCACCGGGCTAACACCGCTGCTTCAAACTGCTATCCATATCTGTACTTACTCAAGATATTCTCATTTTTGAACATAGAAACTTGGTACAAAATGGTTTGTTTCATTCATGTTTCTGATGAACAATTAAAAAGTTTTTTTGGAACTCAACCCCCAAGGGATTGAAATATAGTATACAGATTTTTGACATTTCTGTATCTAGATATTTGAAACTTGATGCGATTGACTTATACAACCAAAAAGGAATACACGAAATTCATCTATCAATCATTCATGAGTATATACTAACGGCTATAAATCCCAAAAAAGGGTAGCCACAGCTCTAGAGATAGTAATTCTTTATCCTTTATTCATTATATAAGTTGAATGGGTCTCCAACTGCATCGCCCAATAGTCACTTAAAAAGTCTCAATGTTCTTTATATCTATTACCCGCGGGAATATAAATATAAAACAGAAGTTAAGATAGTGTTTTGGTATTTGGATGTAAACCGGATGCAAAAAATGTAGTCTTTTAGGACGTGGTTTTCTATATTTTGTATGTGGCTGTATATGGCGTAAGTTTTAAATTTAATTTTAGTTTTGTTTATTGAATTTTTTTGGCATATTAGCAATATTCATGTTAACTGACATTAATATATTTCACCTATGTACTTATTATTTGTAGAGTCTACCTTTTTATATTCATGAAAATAAAATAGAAAGTGATATCCTTCAAAAAGTTAATTTAACCCTAGAAAAATGGCCCTAAAGATAATCATAATTTCCAAACACGAATAGAACACAACCGCTATATAAATAAAAATTCATTATTTTTTTTGGTTTTTAGTGTATTAAGAATTTAGTTAGTTATAATTTTATGAAATGAAAATTACTTTTTTTTCTAATATATTATTTTATTTTAAAAACTAATCAATAAAAACAACGTTTTTAACTACTTTTGGGTTTTGTTTATTTAGTGTAAATAATAATCAGTCTTTTTACATAACAAAATGAATGAGTTATTTTCGATATCAAAATTTGGTTCATGCAATATAACAAAAAGATAATTGTTGTTGATATTTTGATTTGATTATTGTATTTGATTGTTGATTATTGTAGCTAAATCTATATATCTTATACGTTCATACATACAAACATATACTCACGCCATTAGTTCCCATTGGGGTAGCCAGAGACTATCGATCGCCACTTCGTACGATCCTGACAAACTTCTCTAGCTTCGTTTACATCCATCAATCTTTTCATACATGCTCTTTTATTCTTCATACTTCGGACGCCAGCCTTTTTGAGCACACTCTCAATTTAGTCCAAGTGTGTTCTCCGTGGTCGTCCTCTACTAACATTACCATCCACACTAGCTCTATAGATACCTTTTACCATTTTTCTATCATCCATCCTCTCTATGTGCCCAAACCATCTCAACATTCCTTTTTCCTATTTTATATCTTATACGGCTTTTTATATTCGGCGATGTAGCTCGCCACTCATCACGCCATGGTTTCTCACGGGGTGAAAAGTGGGCTAAAGAGACCCGCTTCAGTACGTTGAATGTATGTGGAGGAATGTTTGAAAAATTAGATGAAGTATGTACGATTATGAATGAAAGAAAACTGGATTTTCGTTGTTTAAATGAGACGAAGCGTAAGGGAAAGGAAGTTTCACAACTTGGCAACATTACAGCAATCTGGTCTGGAGTCGCTGACAATGACCGAGCTAGCCAAGGAGTGGGACTTCTGATATCTGAAAGGATGGCTCAGTGTATGAAAGATTATTATAAGATTATATTAAGGTGAAATTGGGACTAGTCCGGATGCGCATAATTTGCGTTTATGCTCCGGACTTGTCTAAATCCCTATCCGAGAGGGAGGAGTTTTGGAATCTGTTAGACGATGTTGTGAATGGGTGTGATCAGAATGAGAGACTAATAATGTTAGGAGATTTTAATGGCTGGGTTGGTGTGTCACGCAACGGTTGCGAAAGAGTTTTAGGAAAGTTTGGCGATCAAAGGATGAGAATGGTGAGAAATTGATTGAGGTATGTTTGGAGAGGAATCTTTGTGTTACAAACACGGTGTTTAAACACAAAAATATCCCTATGTATACAAGACAGAGGGGAAGCGAGAGAAGTATGATGTTGTGATAGTTGATGAAAGGCTGAGAGCAAAAGTTGTTGACACCAGGGTCTATAGGGGCACGAACGTTGGCACAGATCACTTTCTCGTTATATCACGATTAAGGGGTCTGTGTACGCGTTGGCGTCACAGGCCTAAAGTGTCAACAACGGATTTTGCGAGAATAAAAGTGGAAAAACTGCAAGAAGATGAAAATATCAGAGATGAATACGTGAGGAAATTGGATGATAGACTCAGTTGCGTGGAGATGAAGGATGAAATGGAAATAGAAGAAGTATGGGATGTGCTCAAATCGACGATGGTTGAATGTGCGACGGAAGTTTGTGGAGTGTGTAAAAGGTCAAATAGACCACCAACAAGTTGGTGGGATAAAGTTGAGAAAGAGGCGGTTGGAGATAAGAAGAAAGCGTGGTTAGGTTTACTAGCGATTAAAGCTAGTAAACGGATGAATGCGAGTGTAACTGACGATGTAGTGCAGAAAAGTGAAGATGAATATAAGAGAGTTAAGAATGAGGCGAAGAAGAAAATAGAAAAGAAAAAGCGTGATTTGCAAGAGTGGTGTGAGAGGAAACTTTCTGATAATTTCCGGAATAACCAAAAGTTATTCTGGAAGTATATCCGGAAGGAAAAGGGAGTTTCCCAAAACACGAGAATGAGTGTAATAAGAGATGAACAGGGTAAATTGGAGACGGATGAAAGTAGCATGGAAAGGGTATGGAGAAATTATTTTGAGGGACTGTTTGTAAAAGAGGATGCATCCGTTTCTTCGTCAATCGACAGTAATGTTGATTGGAACGAAGAGATGGGTGATTTCAGTGATAGTGAGTTTAGTATGGAAGAAATAATGAAAGCAACGAAAAGTATGAAAGTAGGAAAGGCGGCAGGGTATGATAGGATTACTATCGAAATGCTCAGGGCTGGTAAAGGGTTGGTGGCTTCTTGGTTGTACTTCCTTTTCCAAAAATGCTGGTCGAGTGGCAAAGTTCCACGAGACTGGTGCAAGGCGGTGATTGTGCCTCTATATAAAGGAAAGGGGTCACACCAAGAGGCTAAAAACTACCGCGGCATCAGCTTACTCAGCATTGTTGGTAAATTGTATGCTAAGGTACTGATTGAAAGAGTGATGAATGAAACTGATGAGAAAATATGGGATGTGCAAGCGGGATTTAGGAAAGGAATGGGATGTATGGATCAAATCTTCTCTCTAAGGAGCATCACTGAAAAGTTCTTAGCTAAGAACCAAAAGGTGTATTGCTCCTTCATTGATTTAGAGAAGGCGTATGATAGTGGTAAGAAAGTGTTTATGGGAGGTGTTATCCAAGTTCGGTTTGGGGAGTCAACTTATACGTGCATTGGTATCACTCTATGAGGATTCTAGTGCATGTGTAAGAGTAAACGGGGAAAACACTGACTGGTTCGGAATCTCTAGGGGTGTCCGACAGGGATGTGTAGCTTCTCCGTGGCTCTTCAATTCGTTCATGGATGACTGTTTGACAGAGTTGCGTGAAAGTGATTATGGACTAAGAATGGGTGGATTCATCATTAAATGCCTCTTGTATGCTGACGATCAAGTGCTACTTGCATCATCGGCAGAAGTGTTCACACTTAACGCCTGAACAAATATTACGCAAGATTACAATAACGAAAACAATTGCCGTCACCCGTACGTCAGGCGCTTCAAGATACTATATACAAATCTGTCTACTCATGTCACTTAACCTACGACCGTTGTACAATTAACAACCTTTTAAAATAAATTAATTTGTTAAGTATTTGTGCATTTAATTTACACCGTCTATCCACCAAAGATAGAACATGGTGGCCCATGAGGGGAACAAAGAAGAATCCGCGAAATAATGACAATTAATACGTAAATACGACGAGACACCGGTTAGCGCGGCGACCGACCTTCAACATCAAATCATTCCTGTGGATGGAGCCTTGCAGTGGATATTTCTAAAATCACGGGCTGTATTGGGAAGCAGTAAAACAAAGAAGATTCGAGCAGTGAATCAGCTAAAGTTTCACATCGAGCAGTTACGAGTTCGTCCGCTAAGATAAGTGTCCTTCCTTAACGAATTCCTAAAAAACCTAATAACTAACAATATTACATTAAAAATCGGTCATCATTTGTGTAAATTAAGTGTTTTAGACAGGTTTTAAACACGTAAATGTGTCATTTAGTGAAAAATTGCATCATCTCTTTTTTTGACCTACTCATATGTATAAAAAAGTGAACAAAGGAATTAACTTTTAGTAATTTATCGCAATAATATCTGAATTAAGACATTAATCATTCAATTTTATGTTCACCATTCCGTAAATTAGGTCGATGGAAGTATTATTAAGTAATAAAAGGCAACGCAATTGATACAAAGTTAAATTACTTTGGTTTCGTATTTTAGGTTTTCTCGTTTCGTATTCTTCCTACATAGAATATTTAGCGTATTTGCCGAACATTCCAGGCTAATATTTATCATCGCCGTGCGCCGTTATCAAGTACATATTTATCCCGTTTGCGTTACATTGGCCGGCCGCGGCTCCTGCACCGGCCGGGAGCGAACTGTTGAGCGAGCGCAGCCGGGTTCCCTGTGCGGCAAGTACCACCAGTATAGCAAGCACGAGCGCTATTTTATCGACACGATAACGGTTAGAATGAGATGGCAGTATACGATACTAAGTAAGTGCGTAAGAGATGGCTGCTTTATCCCACGCGATAACTAGTTTAAACACGGCTCGTGCTTGCTCTGCAGAACTAGGAACGTGAGCCATTTCAATTAAATTACGTAGTAATTGCATTGTTATTTAAATAAAGAGAATACATTTTTTGTTAACGGAATACCAAAAAAGGATAAGTTTAAATTAAGTATATTGTTTTGTTGTTGTTTGTTCATTAGTGTTATATTTAAAGACAGAAGAAATGAATACACAAAGTTTACGTGATTAAATCACAAGAATATCGTCCGCCAATGGACAAATAATAAAATTTATAAATTATTTAAATGGCATTGCCCGTTTAACGGAATTAAACAACGTTCAATTAACGGAGTTAGTTTTAAAACTCATTAAATTTGAAGCTTTGTCTATAAAAGTTGATAATTTGCAGAGTGAAATAGAGGTTTTAAATTGTGAAAATATTTCGGCTGAAATTGAGGAACGCGATAAAATTGAGCAAGATGTAATTATGAATATAGCAAGGGCCAAAACTTTAGTAGAAAAATTCTCCAAAAAATTAGAATGGGAAAAAAGACGCACTTCGGGTCACAATTCGTCATGTTGCATAGATGATCCTAATCACCCCTACGAATTAGGGTTAAAACTCCCTCAAATTCAAATAGCCAAATTTGATGGCGCGTATTTCCGTTGGTTTGAGTTTCGGGATGCTTTTGAAAATTTAATACATAACAATGATCGCATATCAGGCATCCACAAATTCCATTACCTCGTTTCCTATTTGCAAGGCGACGCGGCCAGAATTATTTCAAATTTAGAGGTGTCAACCAACAATTATGCTGAAGCGTGGAAGATGATTTGCAATAGATACGACAACAAAAGAATATTGATTAATCATCATTTAACATCATTATTTAATATTAAACAGCTTCCACGGGAATCAGAGCGATCTCTAAGATTTTTGGTTGACCACGTGACCAAAAATTTGCGCGCCTTAGCAAGCCACTGACAAATGGGATGTACTAATAATATTTATGTTATCATCTAAGTTAGATGTCAATACTCTGTTAAAATGGGAGGAATATCGCAACAATTTGGAAGGCGACCTACCTTCCCTCGAACAATTTTATAAATTTATGATAGACCGTGCTGATGTGCTCGAGTCATTGAATCGTAATAATCGGTCTAACGTTATTAGCGTGGCAAAAATGGCCAGTACCCCTGTGCGTTCTATATCTAATAACAATAATTATATTCAAAGGCAAGGTCAAAATCAAAACAATGTCGTAAAATCGTTTGCGAGCACTAGCAATAATTATAGGAAGAAACCAAATGTTACATTTATGTGTATTATTTGCAATTAGCGTCATAGGATATAAGATTGTCCAACGTTTAAAGCGAAGGGGATTGACGAGCGAATGATGGACGTGACGAAGTATAAGTTGTG
>CAUYWD010000010.1:10000-196182 GCA_963576735.1 Bedellia somnulentella | reverse complement strand
GGCGTATACCCGAAGGTCGCGGGTTCGAACCCCGCCAGTGTCGAAATTTTTCTTTCCTTTAATTAACATCTTTTATTTATGAGTAATAATCCCCACATGAGGAATTCATGTCAAAAAACATTAAATTATGTGATAGTTAGGCGTTTCCAACATTTGCATTCTATCTGAAAAGGTAGACAAGTGGCCGTCCGAATTAGTTAAAATTCGGAGGTAGGAAACGCAAACACTACTTGAACGTGTAAAAAAGAAACAAAGGATAGAGAAATTTCGCGCTGGATGCCAACTGACACTGTAGCTCAGTTGGCAGAGCGACGGGGGCGTATACCCGAAGGTCGCGGGTTCGAACCCCGCCAGTGTCGATTTTTTTTCTTTCCTTTAATAACATCTTTTACACAGCTTATACTTCGTCACGTCCATCATTCGCTCGTCAATCCCCTTCGCTTTAAACGTTGGACAATCTTATATCCTATGACGCTAATTGCAAATAATACACATAAATGTAACATTTGGTTTCTTCCTATAATTATTGCTAGTGCTCGCAAACGATTTTACGACATTGTTTTGATTTTGACCTTGCCTTTGAATATAATTATTGTTATTAGATATAGAACGCACAGGGGCACTGGCCATTTTGGCCACGCTAGTAACGTCAGACCGATTATTACGATTCAATGACTCGAGCACATCAGCACGGTCTATCATAAATTTATAAAATTGTTCGAGGGTAGGTAGGTCGCCTTCCAAATTGTTGCGATATTCCTCCCATTTTAACAGAGTATTGACATCTAACTTAGATGATAACATAAATATTATTAGTACATCCCATTTGTCAGTGGGTTGTCCTAGGCTTGCTAAGGCGCGCAAATTTTTGGTCACGTGGTCAACCAAAAATCTTAGAGATCGCTCTGATTCCCGTGGAAGCTGTTTAATATTAAATAATGATGTTAAATGATGATTAATCAATATTCTTTTGTTGTCGTATCTATTGCAAATCATCTTCCACGCTTCAGCATAATTGTTGGTTGACACCTCTAAATTTGAAATAATTCTGGCCGCGTCGCCTTGCAAATAGGATACGAGGTAATGGAATTTATGGATGTCTGATATGCGATCATTGTTATGTATTAAATTTTCAAAAGCATCCCGAAACTCAAACCAACGGAAATACGCGCCATCAAATTTGGCTATTTGAATTTGAGGGAGTTTCAACCCTAATTCGTAGGGGTGATTAGGATCATCTATGCAACATGACGAATTGTGACCTGAAGTGCGCCTTTTTTCTCATTCTAATTTTTTAGAGAATTTTTCTACTAAAGTTTTGGCCTTTGCTATATTCATAATCATATCTTGCTCAATGTCACGCGTTCCTCAATTTCAGCTAAAATATTTTCATAGTTTAAAACCTCTATTTCACTCTGCAAATCATCAACCTTCATAGACAAAGCTACAAATTTAGTGAGTTTTAAAACTAACTCCGTTAATTGAACGTTGTTTAATTCCGTTAAACAGGCAATGCCATTTAAATATAACCATAACCATAAACCATAAACGTTCACGCCGAATATCCCCGAAGGGGTTGGCAGAGGTACTAATACTTCTGAACATCACGTGACTTTGTCACCTGGTGTTCAGAGTACCAACGTTTTGTATGGACAGTGTACTCACGTGATAGGGGGCAGGCCTATCGCCGTTTTGTACGAATACACTGTCACATGACTAAGTACAACTCAGCCATGTGGGTTTCCTCACGATGTTTTCCCTCACCGTTAACAACCATGATAAATTAACCACACATATGTCTTTAGAAAAGACAAAATGGTCATTTCATTGGTCATTGGTGGTGACAAGTGGCCATTTTAATCATTTTTAAATTTTGTTATTTGTCCTTTGGCGGACGATCTTCTTGTGATTAAATCACGTAAACTTTGTGTATTCATTTCTTCTGTCATTAAATATAACACTAATGAACAAACAACAACAAAACAATATACTTAATTTAAACTTATCCTTTTTTGGTAGTCGGTTAACAAAAAGTTATTTCTCTTTCTTTAAATAACAATGCAATTACTACGTAATTTAATTGAAATGGCTCACGTTCCTAGTTCTGGTGGTACTTGCCGCACAGGGAACCCGGCTGCACTCGCTCAACCGTTCGCTCCCGGCCGGTGCAGGAGCCGCGGCCGGCCAATGTCACGCAAACGGCATAAACATGTACTTGATAACGGCGCACGGCGATTATAAATATTAGCCTGGAATGTTCGGCAAATACGCTAAATATTCTATGTAGGAAGAATACGAAACGAGAAAACCTAAAATACGAAACCAACGTTACTTCGTAAAGTAATTTAACTTTGTATCAATTGCGTTGCCTTCTATTACTTAATAATACTTCCATCGACCTAATTTACGGAATGGTGAACATAAAATTAAATGATTAATGTCTTAATTCAGATATTCACTATCACTGAAATCACCCATCTCTTCGTTCCAATCAACATTACTGTCGATTGACGAAGAAATGGATGCATCCTCTTTTACAAACAGTCCCTCAAAATAATTCTTCCATACCCGTTCCATGCTACTTTCATCCGTCGCCAATTCACCCTGTTCATCTCTTATTACACTCACTCTCGTGTTTTGGGAAACTCCCTTTTCCTTCCGGATATACTTCCAGAATAACTTTTGGTTGTTCCGGAAATTATCAGAAAGTTTCCTCTCACACCACTCTTGCAAATCACGCTTTTTCTTTTCTATTTTCTTCTTCACCTCATTCTTAACTCTCTTATATTCATCTTCACTTTTCTGCACTACATCGTCAGTTACACTCGCATTCATCCGTTTACTAGCTTTAATCGCTAGTAAACCTAACCACGCTTTCTTCTTATCTCCAACCGCCTCTTTCACAACTTTATCCCACCAACTTGTTGGTGGTCTATTTGACCTTTTACACACTCCACAAACTTCCGTCGCACATTCAACCATCGTCGATTTGAGCACATCCCATACTTCTTCTATTTCCATTTCATCCTTCATCTCCACGCAACTGAGTCTATCATCCAATTTCCTCACGTATTCATCTCTGATATTTTCATCTTCTTGCAGTTTTTCCACTTTTATTCTCACAAAATCCGTTGTTGACACTTTAGGCCTGTGACGCCAACGCGTACACAGACCCCTTAATCGTGATATGACGAGAAAGTGATCTGTGCCAACGTTCGTGCCCCTATAGACCCTGGTGTCAACAACTTTTGCTCTCAGCCTTTCATCAACTATCACAACATCATACTTCTCTCGTTTCCCCTCTGTCTTGTATACATAGGGATATTTTTGTGTTTAAACAACGTGTTTGTAACACAAAGATTCCTCTCCAAACATACCTCAATCAATTTCTCACCATTCTCATTCATCCTTTGATCGCCAAACTTTCCTAAAACTCTTTCGCAACCGTTGCGTGACACACCAACCCAGCCATTAAGATCTCCTAACATTATTAGTCTCTCATTCTGATCACACCCATTCACAACATCGTCTAACAGATTCCAAAACTCCTCCCTCTCGGATAGGGATTTAGACATGTCCGGAGCATAAACGCAAATTATGCGCATCCGGACTAGTCCCAATTTCACCTTAATCCACAGGAGCCTTGGAATCACACATTCGTAATCTTTCATACACTGAGCCATCCTTTCAGATATCAGAAGTCCCACTCCTTGGCTAGCTCGGTCATTGTCAGCGACTCCAGACCAGATTGCTGTAATGTTGCCAAGTTGTGAAACTTCCTTTCCCTTACGCTTCGTCTCATTTAAACAATGAAAATCCAGTTTTCTTTCATTCATAATCGTACATACTTCATCTAATTTTTCAAACATTCCTCCACATACATTCAACGTACTGAAGCGGGTCTCTTTAGCTTACTTTTAGCCCCGTGAGAAACCATGGCGTGATGAGTGGCGAGCTACATCGCCGAATATAAAAAGCCGTATAAGCTATAAAATAGGAAAAAGGAATGTTGAGATGGTTTGGGCACATAGAGAGGATGGATGATAGAAAAATGGTAAAAGGTATCTATAGAGCTAGTGTGGATGGTAATGTTAGTAGAGGACGACCACGGAGAACACACTTGGACTAAATTGAGAGTGTGCTCAAAAAGGCTGGCGTCCGAAGTATGAAGAATAAAAGAGCATGTATGAAAAGATTGATGGATGTAAACGAAGCTAGAGAGGTTTGTCAGGATCGTACGAAGTGGCGATCGATAGTCTCTGGCTACCCCAATGGGAACTAATGGCGTGAGTATATGTTTGTATGTATGAACGTATAAGATATATAGATTTAGCTACAATAATCAACAATCAAATACAATAATCATATCAAAATATCAACAACAATTATCTTTTTGTTATATTGCATGAACCAAATTTTGATATCGAAAATAACTCATTCATTTTGTTATGTAAAAAGACTGATTATTATTTACAATAAATAAACAAAACCCAAAAGTAGTTAAAAACGTTGTTTTTATTGATTAGTTTTTAAAATAAAATAATATATTAGAAAAAAAAGTAATTTTCATTTCATTTCATTTATAACTAACTAAATTCTTAATACCCTAAAAACCAAAAAAATGTATGAATTTTTATTTATATAGCGGATGTGTTCTATTCGTGTTTGGAAATTATGATTATCTTTAGGGCCATTTTTCTAGGGTTAAATTAACTTTTTGAAGGATATCACTTTCTATTTTATTTTCATGAATATAAAAAGGTAGACTCTACAAATAATAAGTACATAGGTGAAATATATTAATGTCAGTTAACATGAATATTGCTAATATGCCAAAAAAATTCAATAAACAAAACTAAAATTAAATTTAAAACTTACGCCATATACAGCCACATACAAAATATAGAAAACCACGTCCTAAAAGACTACATTTTTTGCATCCGGTTTACATCCAAAATACCAAAACACTATCTTAACTTCTGTTTTATATTTATATTCCCGCGGGTAATAGATATAAAGAACATTGAGACTTTTTAAGTGACTATTGGGCGATGCAGTTGGAGACCCATTTCACTACCTTTTCCCCATTCAACTTCCAAAAGTGGATAAAGAATTACTATCTCTGAAGCTGTGGCTACCCTTTTTTGGGATTTATAGCCGTTAGTATATACTCATGAATGATTGATAGATGAATTTCGTGTATTCCTTTTTAGTTGTATAAGTCAATCGCATTAAGTTTCAAATATCTAGATACAGAAATGTCAAAAATCTGTATACTATATTTCAATCCCTTAGGGTGAGTTTCACAAAAACTTTTTAATCTATACTTATAATAAATCTGTAGAGAGGTCAATTCTGTACATGAAATATATTTTCAAAATAACTATCAGGTGATGATTAGGGATCGATACTGATGCCAAAAATGCAATCAGTAAAATTTTTGTCTGTCTGTCTGTCTGTCTGTCTGTCTGTCTGTCGGTTTGTATGTTCCTTATGGAAACAAAAACTACTCGACGGATTCTAACGAAACTTGGTACAATTATTCTTCATACTCCTGCGCAGGTTTTTGTATACTTAAAGGGGAATTTTGGGAAATTTTGGGAAAACGGGAGAAGTTACTCCATTTTTTAAGCTTCCGTCGCGTGTGCAACCTTAATGGTTAAACTTACATAGAAATCATGTATGACGGAAAAATTCTGCCTAAAATTATCTAAAAAAAATCCTTAACAGTTTATGTCTATCTTTTACGGTTGACTCACAATAACACGTGTAATTCCTGATAGCTTAGCAGTTCGGAACATTCTGATTATATTTGTTTACTCTTACGTTTGTAAACCTCTCATTCATCCCTAATTTAAAAAAAGTAACATAGAAATCATAGATAAAATCATAGAAATCGGTAGACAAACACCGAAATTATACATAAAATAAGCCAGCGCGCCCGTGACCAAAACCAAATCTTTACTAATTTATATATAACGTACTAGGTGGCGCCAGTATTTGCATCCTACATCATGTAATGATTTCTTTTTAGATTGTTATGAATACTTCATAGCGCTTTATTCAAAAATTTTCTATTAAACGGAAATACTGAATCGTTCATAAAAGCGTATTCAAAATCACCACTACACTGTTCAGGGAGTGCTATACATTTAATAAATTGAAAACATTGCGCTAAATTTCACAATGCTTAAGCAGGGACTGAAGAAAGAAACCTCAGATATTTAAAAAAAACAACGCTACCCGTGCGAATCTGGGACGATCCACTAGTTGTTCATAAGAATCATGAAACAAACCATTTGTACCAAGTTTCTTTGTTAAAAAATGAGAATATCTTGAATAAGTACAGATATAGATAGCAGTTTGAAGCAGCGGTGTTAGCCCGGTGCTGCCCCCTACACTGACCGTTGGTGATGTGTGAGAGATTGCAGCCAATCAGTCATAAATACATACATACCTATACTCATGGCCATAAATCCCTTAACGGGGTAGCCAGAGCTTTGGTATGATAAATTCCTCAACCACTTTTGGAAGTTGATTGGGGAAAAGATGATAATAATAAATGTTTTTGGTGACGGGTCTCCAACCACATCGCCCAAAGATCACTTAAAAGGCCCCTATACCCTTAGTCGCCTCTTACGATCACCCACGGGCAGAAATGGGGTAATGTTTTCTAAGCCGACACTACACGGCAGCCATAGATGTCGGTACTAAATTAACCCACTTGTTACGGAAACAAAAAAAGTTAAGTTTATAAGTTGATTTTTGGTTTGGGGGCTAAACTGCCCCCAAACCTACGATGGCCTACGATTAAGAAAAAAATACTAAAATAAAACAGAATTTTCTGGGAAAGCCGGAAAATGGTGTTGTTTTAAAACTACGGTAGTAATATGTTCTACTGTTGCAAGGGTTCATGGTGAGTTGATTGAAACAAAATATATTTCAAAATAAGAACTTCTTTTATTGAATAATGCATATGTATGTAGGTACGCTTTTAACATTGCTTATGATAGGCTGCAAAACAATCTCTGGGGTGCAACGTGACGTTACATTTTACGCAAAAAAAATTGGCATGTTTGTGACAATATCCACAACGCAGTTGTTTAGGGCGATATGTTACGATATGTCCTATGTTATCATATCGTGAAGATTCACGTAAACTACCGGAAGCCCGACCTGGCATGCGATGATCTGTTTTTCTGTATGTCTCCAGTAAACCACATGACACACTTCTTCTGAACTTTAGATGATCGTATTCACCGCCGTCGTTTTTATACAGCTGCCAGGCATTGTGCAATGAAACATTGCATTTCATTTGATGTTATGTTACCAGGCTTATTCTTCTGAGCGGCGTACAAATCAGTGAAATCAACT
This sequence comes from Bedellia somnulentella, assembly GCA_963576735.1. Classification (NCBI taxonomy): domain Eukaryota; kingdom Metazoa; phylum Arthropoda; class Insecta; order Lepidoptera; family Bedelliidae; genus Bedellia; species Bedellia somnulentella. The sequence continues at coordinate 188,808 of CAUYWD010000010.1, read as the reverse complement.
AACATATCTATGATCTCACTGCTGAGAAGACATTCGAAATAATATAACGGCTTTTGACGTAACTTAGCAGTCATTTGGGGACGCCAGGAAGAAAAATCTGGCTTGATGTCTCTTGCGATCCAGGAATACGCCTTATTTTTTTGTACTCGCATGATGCCACCACTCTTACCTTGCGTAGGTATTGGTAAGGTATATTGAGCGTCCGTAGAAGAGGCGGTGGGCACATCATCCACACGTTGACGCTTTGCCAACTGCGATATCGGAATGTCGTCTTCGTCATCACTATTGGAATCATCGCCGCCGTTATCAAGTTGTATTGCACAGGGTGCTCGAAGCTGGGAGCCTGGTAAATTTTGAATGTTAACATATTCTTCGTCTCCGGAATCTTCATCGGTCACATTACCGTTACAATTATCCGGAGGAAGTATAACGATGGAATCTGGCAAAGGACCGTCATCTTCCTTCTCCAATTCTTCAACGATTTCATGAAGCCTCAAAGAGTAGAAACGGGATCTGTAATAATAAGAAATACCTACTTCAAAAACACAGATAAAACAATAAAAGCGTAGGTAACACAAAAGATTTCAAGTAGGAAGAATGTATTTCTATGCACCGTCCTCATCCTCACTGCATAAGTAGGTAAGGTAGTTCATTTTACGATCGTCGTTTATAAACAACACCTACTTTTCTCGACAAAAAAGGTACCAAAATGTTAATTGTAAGGCATATTATTTTTCTGCATACATACAACTACGTTATAACAACAAGTTAAATGTAACTTCAGGCCAATATTATATTCAAATGATATTGTACTTACCCTTGAAAAGACATGATTATTTTTCGTATTTTATAGATATTTATATAAAAAAATACGTAATATCTTGATGTCAACTATATTTTTCCTCGGTTAGATGCTGCACTGACGAAAGCAATCACATTATAAAATTTCATTAAAACTACCCACATTTCAATGTAGATTTTTTTATTCATGCTGTTGTTTTAAAACGACGGTAGTAACAAGTGGGTTAAAATTGAGATATATGCTATTATTTACAAACTATGCATTCTGAGGCTTAAACAGAATATTAATTTATGCGTAAGCATAGCATAATATCTCTATGGGAATATTCGTTTAAAAATAGTTAAAAAATAAAAGTTATAATTATATTCTCACGCCTACCAAATGAATTCGCAAAATTCATACAAAGTACTTTCAATTGTCTTTATTCATACGTTTAGCGACAACATCGCATAGTTGAATGTGAAAAGGAAGAAGACTCACAGACAGAGGACTTGCAACAAAAATAACAATGGTAAATCTAAATAACTATCCTGCACGTTGCAGTCTCTATAAAAAGTGAGTACAGCTTGCATACAAAGTTATTATAAAGCTATAAATATGATTTATTTATTTATTTATTCAAGGCACACCAACAGCATTATAACATAGATTGCATTAACATTCATTTTTAAAGTATTGGTCAGTTATAATGCCAACAACAGTGCACACAGCATTGACAATATTATAACTTAAGATATAACTAAAAATTTGATTAAAAACTATAATAAAATAAAACTAGAATAGACAATTAAAATTCCCATCATTAATAATAAATTACAAACAAAAAAATTAATAAAATTATAAAAAATAAAGTGACAATACCGAAACATTTGAAAATTTGTATTTAATAAGAATTTAAATAATGAAATAATACTAATAATTGATTAATTAATTTCAGGCACCAATTGCCTACATTTTTTCTTAAAACTAAACAGTGTGTCATTATAGACGTCAGGCGCGCATTCATGACCTATTGCACACAATGAATTGTAAAGTTGGCAGACTCTGTGGATAGGGTTGTTTGCGGCCATGTTTGTTCTCACAGTCGGGACGGCCAGAGGGCGAGCACTTCGCAGTGCTCTTTGGGGAACGTTCAGCTGAATTAAGGGCAATAATGAGGATGACATAGATCCATCAATAATCTTGTGCAAAGTAGCTAAATCCTGGAGTTGCCTGCGAGCAAGCAAAGGATCCAGTTTAAAATACCTACACCTTTCCTCATATGATCTCAACTGCCTTCTCAGATTCGAGCGCGAAGCCAAAAGCCTAACAAATCGTTTTTGAACAGATTCGAGGTTCTCTATATGGGTGTTATAAATAGGTGTCCATATTACACATGCGTACTCTAACTTACTTAAAACAAAATAATTTTAACAACAACAACAAAAAATATATACAGCGTGTTAGTTTGACGGCGATTGTTACTTCAATATTAATTTGTATATTAAAGTTTAATGCTTAATATCCACCATATGAAATAAACAAAAAGATTAAAACCGCTTTAGCAGAAAAACTTACTTTCTCCATCAGATGGAAAACTGTGGTTATCTACACTAGCCTAGCGCACACACTCCTACCCGTATAATGTCTCACCCACGCACAGAGAACAGCGGGCGCGTCATGTGACCATCTAGTCTTGCGCACACTTGCTCGTGACCGTATAAACCGCACTATGACAGCAATGCATTTTTTTTTTATTTCGCGGCTATGTTTGATTTTTCTTTGAACTTATCGCCGCGCCTGGTGAGGCTGTGGTCTTAGTCGCCTCGTATTTCAATCCAGTATTAAATATGGGGTAGTGTAATTCAAACATTTTCAAGTAAAAAGATTGATGGATGTAAACAAAGCTAGCGAGGTTTGCCAGGATCGTACGAAGTGGCGATCGATAGTCTCTGCTTACCCCAATGGGAACTAATGGCGTGAGAATATGTATGTAAAAAATCTATCTCTATTAATGAACACCGACGATTATAACAAAACTGTCGTCCTAAATAATCAGCTTCCGCTATTTTTGTTTTACTTTACGTCTCTGCCTACCCAATGGGAAGTAACGGCGTGAGTATGTATGTAATCTTCATGAGCGTAAGATAATAAAGTTAAAAACAAATAGAGAACCTTGAAACGTTGCATTTACGTGGCATAAAATAAAGTGCGCAAGAGATACCTATTCATTCATTAACCGACATCGAAATTGGAGGAGTTCTTGGTGTTTACTAAACTCTCTCGGGCTAAAGGGCTCTAAACGGGTGTATCTATACTCTATCACAGTTAACTAAAGAATATGAATAAAAATAACTCACCCCGTTTTGATTGGAAGTGGCAGATCCGGGCTATCACCTTTATTTGCGCAAAACGCAGAACATTTTGAGAATTAATATTATAAAACACCAACACTGAACTTTGCTGGTTCGTGTACGCCATATTTACTCAACACAATCACAACACAAGATACTAAAACTGAACTCACACTCCGAAAATTAATGCGAAAAATCAAAGTGACATCCAATCGTAAGCAACACAAACACAATGAGCTACAAACAACTAACTTAGTACTAATACTGTTCCTTTGATGAAATGCCGACAAGCCCGCCCGACTTGATACATACAGATTTCGAATTTCGCGGCGATATTTACGAATTATGAATTTTTCTCTGAACATACTGCCGCATTCCAACGCAGTATTAACTATGGGGTAGTGTTATTCAAATTTATCACGTCAAATAATAACATGTAAAAAATAAGAAGATATTAGAAGCTAAGTTCGATTGATTACTTTACTGGCCTTGATTTGATTTGGCCGCCGGTTAAGGGTCACGGTGGGTCGCAGCTGTCAGCTGAGTTGCCCGCCTTGTCATCGCGTTTCACGCATTCTGCCTCTATACGTGATAATTAATCATACTTTTCATTGAAAACAGTCGTTACAATTACACCCTGTATAACAAAAACATAAAATAACAGTAAAATAAAATAAGATTAATAACAATTTCAAAAATTACTGTCTATGTTAAAAGACTTAACAAAACTTATAGGGGCATGAAAAATATCAAAGCTATCTTGGTGACGGTTGTAGGTGTTCTGAATACGCGTCATAGGAGCCTGCGTACCTATGTTCGTACGGAAAGGTAGGGAATTAAATGACTTGCGATTCGACAATCTCTAAGCCTGGCGTGGTACGCGCAAAAAGATTCTACCTAACAATGTTTCCGAGTCGATCTTACCATTAACAAGCTTAGAAAGAAAAATAGGATCGTTTCTAGTTCTCCGATTTTTGAGTGTTTCAAAGCGGTAGTGTTCAAGTCGAGCAGCGTACGAAACCAAAGACTTACTCTTACAGTCGGCATAGGCGAGGTGGTAGCAGAAACGTTTCTGAACACGCTCGATGCGGTTCTCATGCACCGCGTACCTAGGGTTCCAGACTGTGCTACAGTATTCCAGTGCACTACGCACGTAAGCATTATACAGAATAATCAGCACGTGTGGGGAGCGGAAGACCTTCGCCTTCCGAATCACAAAACCCAGCAATTTACTGCCTTTCTTTACTACAGTATCAATATGGAGACGGAAACTGACAGCGCTATCGAAGTGAACACCTAGGTCTTTAATTACGTGTACCTGCTCCAGCTCAACGCCATTTATTTTATATAATAGACATGACGGTGTGCGCTTTCTAGTGAAATTTATCGAGTAGCACTTTGAGGTATTAACAGATTTACCATTCATGTCTCACCACGAGGAAATTATGTTAAGGTCTACTTGAAGTAGTTTGCCATCGACATCACTCACTATCTCTTTATACATCTTAAGATCGTCTGCGTAAAGGAGAACCTTAGAATTCTTCACCGATTCCTGCAAGTCATTCACAAATATGACGAAGAATAGCGGCCCGAGATGGGAACCCTGGGGAACACCGGATGAAATCGTAAGCTTGTCGGACTTGTGACCACTGCATATTACCATTTGGCTACGGTTTCTTAAGTAGCTTTCGCACCACTGCAAAAGTGAACCATGGATACCCATGTGGGAAAGCTTTTTTACGAGGAGTCCGTGGTCACCAACATCAAAAGCATTTGCGAAGTCTGTGTATACGGTGTGCTTCCTATTATTCTAAGCTAACACAAAAGCAAAAAAAAAAATTAGCAAAAAGATTGTGGTCCCCGAGATTTGAACCTGGGTCTTCCGTTCGATTAGTATTAACCATACGGTATACCGCTACGCCACAAGACGTTAGTGTTGACTTCAAATTTTTGATAAGCGTAATATCTAGTAGTCATACTATTGACAAACAATTAAATGGACATTTATTTTGATGAAAATAGATGAAATCTTTTTTTTTCGAAAAACATTATTAATGAAGAGTCTGATAAAGTCGTTCGATGAAAAAATTAATCGTGTAAATATGGGGAGCCCTATATAAGTTATGTTTTTTTGCTCCTGTGGGAACCCTTGTGAAATCCGGGATAAATGATATTCTATATTTTGGCCAGGTGTATAAGCTACATTCATACCAAATTCGATCAAGATCAGTCTGGTAGAATTAATGTGATGACCAGACAAACAGACAGACCGACAGTTTTTTTCAAAGAGTGCTAATTTAGCCTCAGTATCGAAAATAAAATACAGGGTGTAATTGTAACGACTGTTTTCAATGAAAAGTATGATTAATTATCACGTATAGAGGCAGAATTCGTTGAAAAAAAACCCACTTATTTTTTTTAAAATTTTGTTTAAATTTGCACTAAGAAAGTAGTACTATTGACACCAACACGCTCAATGTGTGCGTGAAACGCGATGACAAGGCGGGCAACTTAGCTGACAGCTGCGACCCGCCGTGACCCTTAACCGGCGGCCAAATCAAATCAAGGCCAGTAAAGTAATCAATCGAACTTTTTTATTTTTTATTTTATTTTATTAGGGATATCAACAGCACATAAACATGTAAGTTACAATTAGATAAATACAATGAAAAAGCCAATAACAGACATCCACAGAAGATACAAAAAACAGTAGTACACACAGATATGTAAGAAAAGTTGTAACATAAAATGTGTAAAATGATTGAATGATTGATTTGTGTTATATATGGTATATATATAACACACATATAAATATATATATAACACACATATAAATATATATATATATATATTTATATGTGTGTGTGTGTGTGTGTGTGTGAGCTTCTAATATCTTCTTATTTTTTACATGTTATTATTTTACATGATAAATTTGAATAACACTACCCCATAGTTAATACTGCGTTGGAATGCGGCAGTATGTTCAGAGAAAAATTCATAATTCGTAAACATCGATCGCCGCGAAATTCAAAATCTGCATGTATCAAGTCGGGCGGGCTTGTCGGCATTTTATCAAAGGAACAGTATTAGTACTAAGTTAGTTGTTTGTTTGTAGCTCATTGTGTTTGTGTCGCTTATGATTGGATGTCACTTTGATTTTTCGCATTAATTTTCGGAGTGTGAGTTCAGTTTTAGTATCTTGTGTTGTGAATTGATACCATTGAAATACACAATGGTATTTATAACTTACTTTTTCATTCTATGGTAGTCGTGTATTAAATTTAGTGTTGGTGTTTAATAACGTGAATTCTCAAAATGTTCTGCGTTTTGCGCAAAAAAAGGTGATAGCCCGCATCTGCCACTGCCAATCAAAACGGGGTGAGTTATTTTTATTCATATTCTTTAGTTAAGTTCAGAAGTATGGGTACCTCTGCCAACCCCTTCGAGGATAAACGGCGTGAACTTTTGTGTTATATTATGTTAGTTAACTATGATAGAGTACAGATACACCCGTTTAGAGCCCTTTAGCCCCGAGAGAGTTTAGTAAACACTAAGAACTCCTCCAATTTCGACGTCGGTTAATGAATGAATAGGTATCTCTTGCGCACTTTATTTTATGCCACGTAAATGCATCGTTTCGAGGGTCTCTATTTGTTTTTAACTTTATTATCTTACGCTCATGAAGGACATACATTACATACATACTCACGCCGTTACTTCCCATTGGGGAGGCAGAGACTATCGATCGCCACTTCGTACGATCCTGGCAAACCTCTCTAGCTTTGTTTACATCCATCAATCTTTTCATACATGCTCTTTTATTCTTCATACATTTTTATTTACTTGAAAATGTTTGAATCACACTACCCCATATTTAATACTGGATTGAAATACGAGGCGACTAAGACCATAGCCTCACCAGGCGCGGCGGCGGCGATAAGTTCAAAGAAAAATCAAATGTAAACATGGCCGCCAAATTCAAATTTGCATTGCTGTCATAGTGCGGTTCATACGGGCACGAGCAAGTGTGCGCAAGACTATAAGGCATAGAAAATAAGGTCACATGACGCGCTCGCTGTTCTCTGTGTGTGGGTGAGACATTACACAGGTAGGAGTGTGTGCGCTAGGCTAGTGTAGATAACCACAGTTTTCCATCTGATCGAGAAAGTAAGTTTTTCTGCTAAAGCGGTTTTAACCTTTTTGTTTATTTCATATGGTGGATATTAAGCATTAAACTTTACTATACGAATTAATATTGAAGTAACAATCGCCGTCAAACTAACACGCTGTATATTCCACCGATTTATATTTTTTTTCCTTCAATATACAGTTTTGACCTCGGTACAGTCTTATTATAGTATAGAATAATAATAATTATAATTTATAACACCCTCACTAACACACTAACAACTTTTTTTTTCAAATTCCATAAAACGATAGCCATAGCTTTAGAGATAATAATTCTTTATCCACTTTTGGAAATAAATTGGGGAAAAGGTAGTCAAATAAAGGTTGTTAGTAATGGATCACCAACTACATCGCCCAGAAATCACATAAAAAGAAATAACCTTTACATCGCCCGCGGGAATATAAAAGTAAAATGTTCCAACATCAATACATATGAGAAAAAAATAAACACAACTCTAACCGATCTTACTAATAATTAAAGAATAAATAAAGGAAAGAACAATTTCGACTAAGGCGGGAATCGAACCCGCGACCTCAGGTATACGCCCCGACGCTCTGCCAACTGAGCCACCGTGTCAATTGGCTGCCAGTGCGAAATTCTTCTATCCTTTATTTCTTTTTACACGTTTAAGTAGTGTTTGCGTTTCCTACCTCCGAATTTTAACTAATTTGGAAGGCTACTTGTCTACCTTTTCAGATAGAATGCAAATGTTGAAAACGCCTAACTATCACATAATTTAAATCTTTTTGTTCATGAAAACCTCATGTCGGGATTACTACTAATAATTAAAGAATAAATAAAGGAAAGAAAAATTTCGTCACAGGCGGGAATTAGTAATAATGCCCACATGAGGTTTTCATGAACAAAAAGATTTAAATTATCTAACCGATCTTGTTAATTGGCTAAGGGCCAGCTTCACCACTCATAGATAAACTCTCTGATAGTCTATTCGGCACTTATCTGCCGGATAAACAACAAGTTTCGGTTTCACAGGTCTCAGATAGTAATATCTTGCAGATAAACTCCCTGGTATCTTATCAGTCACATCAAGTGGCTGTTAAATTCTTATCCCGTAGATAAAAAACTTTTTTCACATTTTTTTCATAATTTACCGCCACTTGTAGACGGTAAATTATGAAACTGCTTTGCCAATGTTCAAATTGTAATAAGAAGTGCTCTAACATGGACGTATTTGAATTTTTAGAATAATTTTTAGTATATATTTTTGGCCTCTGCAAGCGACACCAATAAGTCCGTTTCTTCCTGAGTGAAGTTAACATTCCTTCCACGTTTTTTTTCCATAGTAAATTATAAAAACGAAACTCAACACAGCAAAAAATCAAAACAAAGTTAAACAAACAAACACTTCACTCGGTCGCCCAACAACATTAGCGTTGCGTTTCGAGATTCCATTTCTCACGAAAGCTCTTAAATCGTAATTCATAATTGTGTGACATATACACGGTAACACACATTTAAAAGCATTTTTCTAAATAAAAAACATTGTTTCTGATTGTCTATATACTATAATATACTATAATAAGACTGTAACGAGGTCAAAACTGTACATTGAAGAAAAAAAATAAAAACCGATGGAATATGTTTTATTTTCGATACTGAAGCCAAATTTGCTATTTTTGAAAAAAATGTCTGTCTGTCTGTCTGTCTGTCTGTCTGTCTGTATGTCCGTTCATCACGTTAAATCTACTGGACCGATCTTCATCAAATTTGGCATGAATGTAGGTTATACACCTGACCAACATATAGGATATAATTTATCCCGGATTTCGCAAAGGTTCCCACAGGAGCATAAAAAAACATAACTTTTATATGGTTCCCCATATTTACACGATTATTTTTTTCATCGACCGACTTTATCGGACTCTTCATTAATAGTCTTTTTGGAAAAATAAGGGTTTCATCCATTTTCATCAAAATAATTGTCCATTTAATTGTTTGTCAATAGTATGACTACTAGATATATAGGATATCACAAAATTTAAATCTTTTTGTTCATGAAAACCTCATGTGGGGATTATTACTAATAAATAAAGGAAAGAAAAATTTTCGACACAGGCGGGGATCGAACCCGCGACCTCGGGTAAACGCCCCGGACGCTCTGCCAACTGAGCTACCGTGTCAGTTGGCTGCCAGTGCGAAATTCTTCTATCCTTTATTTCGTTTACACGTTTAAGTAGTGTTTGCGTTTCCTACCTCCGAATTTTTTACTAATTCGGAAGGCCACTTGTCTACCTTTTCAGATAGAATGCAAATGTTGAAAACGCCTAACTATCACATAATTTAAATCTTTTTGTTCATGAAAACCTCATGTGGGGATTATTACTAATAAATAAAGGAAAGAAAAATTTCGACACAGGCGGGGATCGAACCCGCGACCTCGGGTAAACGCCCCGGACGCTCTGCCAACTGAGCTACCGTGTCAGTTGGCTGCCAGTGCGAAATTCTTCTATCCTTTATTTCGTTTACACGTTTAAGTAGTGTTTGCGTTTCCTACCTCCGAATTTTTTACTAATTCGGAAGGCCACTTGTCTACCTTTTCAGATAGAATGCAAATGTTGAAAACGCCTAACTATCACATAATTTAAATCTTTTTGTTCATGAAAACCTCATGTGGGGATTATTACTAATAAATAAAGGAAAGAAAAATTTCGACACAGGCGGGGATCGAACCCGCGACCTCGGGTAAACGCCCCGGACGCTCTGCCAACTGAGCTACCGTGTCAGTTGGCTGCCAGTGCGAAATTCTTCTATCCTTTATTTCGTTTACACGTTTAAGTAGTGTTTGCGTTTCCTACCTCCGAATTTTTTACTAATTCGGAAGGCCACTTGTCTACCTTTTCAGATAGAATGCAAATGTTGAAAACGCCTAACTATCACATAATTTAAATCTTTTTGTTCATGAAAACCTCATGTGGGGATTATTACTAATAAATAAAGGAAAGAAAAATTTCGACACAGGCGGGGATCGAACCCGCGACCTCGGGTAAACGCCCCGGACGCTCTGCCAACTGAGCTACCGTGTCAGTTGGCTGCCAGTGCGAAATTCTTCTATCCTTTATTTCGTTTACACGTTTAAGTAGTGTTTGCGTTTCCTACCTCCGAATTTTTTACTAATTCGGAAGGCCACTTGTCTACCTTTTCAGATAGAATGCAAATGTTGAAAACGCCTAACTATCACATAATTTAAATCTTTTTGTTCATGAAAACCTCATGTGGGGATTATTACTAATAAATAAAGGAAAGAAAAATTTCGACACAGGCGGGGATCGAACCCGCGACCTCGGGTAAACGCCCCGGACGCTCTGCCAACTGAGCTACCGTGTCAGTTGGCTGCCAGTGCGAAATTCTTCTATCCTTTATTTCGTTTACACGTTTAAGTAGTGTTTGCGTTTCCTACCTCCGAATTTTTTACTAATTCGGAAGGCCACTTGTCTACCTTTTCAGATAGAATGCAAATGTTGAAAACGCCTAACTATCACATAATTTAAATCTTTTTGTTCATGAAAACCTCATGTGGGGATTATTACTAATAAATAAAGGAAAGAAAAATTTCGACACAGGCGGGGATCGAACCCGCGACCTCGGGTAAACGCCCCGGACGCTCTGCCAACTGAGCTACCGTGTCAGTTGGCTGCCAGTGCGAAATTCTTCTATCCTTTATTTCGTTTACACGTTTAAGTAGTGTTTGCGTTTCCTACCTCCGAATTTTTTACTAATTCGGAAGGCCACTTGTCTACCTTTTCAGATAGAATGCAAATGTTGAAAACGCCTAACTATCACATAATTTAAATCTTTTTGTTCATGAAAACCTCATGTGGGGATTATTACTAATAAATAAAGGAAAGAAAAATTTCGACACAGGCGGGGATCGAACCCGCGACCTCGGGTAAACGCCCCGGACGCTCTGCCAACTGAGCTACCGTGTCAGTTGGCTGCCAGTGCGAAATTCTTCTATCCTTTATTTCGTTTACACGTTTAAGTAGTGTTTGCGTTTCCTACCTCCGAATTTTTTACTAATTCGGAAGGCCACTTGTCTACCTTTTCAGATAGAATGCAAATGTTGAAAACGCCTAACTATCACATAATTTAAATCTTTTTGTTCATGAAAACCTCATGTGGGGATTATTACTAATAAATAAAGGAAAGAAAAATTTCGACACAGGCGGGGATCGAACCCGCGACCTCGGGTAAACGCCCCGGACGCTCTGCCAACTGAGCTACCGTGTCAGTTGGCTGCCAGTGCGAAATTCTTCTATCCTTTATTTCGTTTACACGTTTAAGTAGTGTTTGCGTTTCCTACCTCCGAATTTTTTACTAATTCGGAAATTTTTCTTTCCTTTATTTATTAGTAGGATATCACAAATTTGAGACTTATAGAAATGTCTGCGTGGCGTAGCGGTATACAGTTTGGTAAACACTAAGTACGAAAGACCCAGGTTCGAATCCCGGATGATTAAAGTATTTTTGAGACTTTTTTGCTTTTGTGTTAGGTTAGAATAATAGGATGCACTAATCCTTCTTTTTCACATTCAACTATGCGAATATGTATGAATAAAGATAATTGAAAGCATATTGTATGAATTTTGCGTATTCATTTGGTAGGTTTGAGAATATGTTTATAACTTTTGTTTATTTAACTATTTTTAACTTATATTCTCATAGATATATTATACTTTACTTACGCATAAATTAATATTCTGTTTAATAGTAAATATCTCAATTTTAATTCAGTACCGCCATCTATTGGCCGATGATTGTAATCTCTTGATAATGAATACATCACCAACTTATTGCTCCCCATATTTACACGATTAATTTTTTCATCGACCGACTTTATCAGACTCTTCATTAATAGTGTTTTTGAAAAAAATAAGGGTTTTATCCATTTTCATCAAAATAAATGTCCATTTAATGAATTGCTGTGTAGTGTCGGCTTAGAATAACACTACCCCATTTCTTCCGGTGGGTGTACGTAAGAGGCGACTAACGGTATTGGGGCTTTTAAGGGATTTTTGGGCGATGTGGTTGGAGACCCATCACCAACAACCTTCATTTCACTATCTTTTCCCGACGCAACTTCCAAAAATGGCTGAGGAACTTCAAGTTCCTTAGCTCTGGCTACCCCTTTTTGGGTATAGCCGTGAGTATATGTATGTATGTATTTAATTGTTTGTCAATAGTATGGCTACTAGATATATACCATATCACAAATTTGACATCATTACTAATGTGTTTGTGGCGTAGCTGTAAACCGATTGGTTAAAACTAAACTAACGGATGACCCAGGTTCGAATCCCGGGTGATTAAAGTCTTTTTGAGACTTTTTTGCTTTTGTGTTAGGTTAGAATAATAGGATGCACTAATCCTTCTTTTTCACATTCAACTATGCGAGTATGTATGAATAAAGATAATTGAAAGTATATTGTATGAATTTTGCGTATTCATTTGGTAGGTTTGAGAATATGTTTATAGCTTTTGTTTTTTAACTATTTTCTATAAAATGGTTTGTTTCATGATTCTTATGAACAATTAAAAAGGTTTTTTGGAACTCATCCCCTAAGGGATTGAAATATAGTATACAGATTTTTGACGTATAAATATACTGTATTAGAAATTTGAAACTTGATCTGATTGACTGATATAACCACTACAAAAAATAATTTTTAACAAAAAGAAAACCGACTTCATAAAAAAACAACCGAAAATAAACAATCTAGTACTAAAAAGTACGAAATAAGTTTTTTAATTGAATATGAGTACTGTGATTGATACCTTAGCAATTTCTTTATTCCACACGCGTCAGTTCAACCTACCTAAATATTACAATTCTCTTAAATTAATTTGTGAGCCGGTGCCAGCCTCGATGATAATTGATAATAAGAAGTGTGTATTTCGCACTTCATATACGTGTAAAATGTAGGGTACCTTGTAGTTGTAGGGTAAATTGATTTTTGTACGTATTATCATTTAAAACGTTAGGCGATAGATATATATTGTTTAGATTGTAATAATCAGAGATAGATAGCAGGATGAATAAACTTTTGTTTGTCTGGCACCGACTCAAAAATTAATTTAAGAGAATTGTAATATTTAGGTAGGTTGAACTGACGCGTGTGGAATAAAGAAATTGCTAAGGTATCAATCACAGTACTCATATTCAATTAAAAAACTTATTTCGTACTTTTTAGTACTAGATTGTTTATTTTCGGTTGTTTTTTTATGAAGTCGGTTTTCTTTTTGTTAAAAATTATTTTATTTTACGAGTTTTAGAGATGGATAGACCTGGCAAAGATGCCTCTCGGATGAGGATGCGACAGTTACTGTATTATTCTTCGTATTTCCGGTATTTCTATTATAGTACGATATTAAATAGGCTCAACCATATGTAACCTTACATTGTTCTTAAAATCCTTCGAAAGGCATTGGTCTTCAATTCTACATCTCAAGAAAGACTCAAACGCTCACGCCGAATATCCCTGAAGGGGTTAGCAGAGGTAGTAATACTTCTGAATATCACGTGACATTGTCACCTGTTGTTCAGAGTACCCACGATTTATTAGGCAGTGTTCTCACGTTATACAGGGCAGGCCTATCGGCGTTTTGAACAAATACACTGTCACATAATTGTGAGTTTCGACAGTCCCCTCGATTTCCTGGGATGCCATCATCAGATCCTGGTCTCATGGTACTTTCTCGGTAACAATAACATAACAAAAGAAATGTTTAGTGAACCTGTACTTCTCTTCATAAAAGCTACGAAGAGGAGTATAAATCTATATAGAATTTGGAAAGAACTGTTTCCTAATACCTAGTGATTGAGGATCCACACCTTCCATCATCAGCTCAGCAGCATAACAATATGATTTTCAGAAGCAAATGCCAATATAAGTTCAGAAAATATGTAAAACGCGGTACATTTGCCTATAAAATTTGAGGGTTTCCCTCGATTTCTCCAGGATCCCATCATCAGACCCTGATATCCTCATCATGGTACCAATCCGGGAGTATCTTCTTTCGAATAAAAAAATAATAATCAAAATCGGTTCATAAATGGCGAAGTAATCGGCGAACAAACATAAAAAAAAAAAAAAAAAAAAAATATATACCGGTCGAATTGAGAACACTCCTTTTTTTGAAGTCGGTTAAAAAGGAATTTATAAAATTCATCTATCAATCAATCATGACTATATGCTAACGGCTATAAATCCCAAAAAAAGGTAGCCACAGCTTCAGAGATAGTAATTCTCTATCCACTTTTGGAAGTTGAATGGGGAAAAGGTAGTCAAATGGGTCTCCAACTGCATCGCCCAACAATCACTTAAAAATATTTCTTTCGTTTTTATTTTATTTATGGTTGTGAGTATTTATGTATGTATAAACTTTTAATACTTTACCTCTTCATTTCTTCATTTACATGAAAAATATTTGTGGAAGTATTGACGAAGTATGTTGGAGTTTCTGACTGATTGCTGTGTAGTGTCGGCTTAGAATAGCACTACCCCATTTCTTCCGGTGGGTGTACGTAAGAGGCGACTAACGGTATTGGGGCTTTTTAAGGGATTTTTGGGCGATGCGGTTGGAGACCTATCACCAACAACCTTAATTTTACCATCTTTTCCCCACTCAACTTCCAAAAGTGGCTGAGGAATTTACAATTTCTCAGCTCTGGCTACCCCTTTTAGGGATTTATAGCCGTAAGTATATGTAGGTATATGTATTCTTACTGATTCAACTAGATGGCGCTGTACATTGATTTATTGTATTTATGTTCAAGCGATAGTGGTATAAGTTTTATCTATCTATATACTACTGGATAGTATTCATACTTACCGAAGATATTCTTATTTCTGAACATAGAAACTTGGTACAAAATGGTTTGTTTCATGATTTTTTCTGAACAATTAAAAAGGATTTTGTGAAATAGCAAATGAAAGTTAATATAGAGATTTTTGTAATTTATTTATCTAGAAACATAATACATGGTGCGACTGAATTTATGAAATTCATCTGTCCATCATTAATGAGTATATATTAACGGGCATAAATCTCATAAAAGGAAAGCCATAGCTTCAGAGATAGTAATTCTTCATCCACCTTTGGAAATAGATTAGGGAAAAGATAGTTAAATAAGGGTTGTTAGTGATGGGTTACCAACTGCATCGCCCAACAATCACTTAAAAAGCCTCAATGTCCTTTATATTCTTTACAACGCCCGCGGGAATATAAATATAAAAAAACAGAAGTTGTGATAGTGTTTAGGTGTTTTGGATGTAAAGCGGATGCAAAAAATGTAGTCCACGCGGACAAAGTCGCGGGCAAAAAGCTAGTATTTTTAATAAAACTGTTGGTCTTATGACAATTCAAAATGTTTTTAATAAGACTTAATTTACAAATATTAAAACTAAACGCATAAAAGCGACGTTGCCGTCTTGTTTATTCTTATCTGGCAGGTAAATTTAGCTAACGGGTAATTTATTTGATAGATAGATGGTGAAACCTACAAAATATATCAGCCACTTTTATTCATCAGATAACATGTGATGATGTGTCAGATAACTATCTTTATCTGTTAGTGGTGAAACTGGCCCTAAATAGACAAATGGCAATAACTTAAAGATAAATTTACTTAAAACTAATTTCATTCAATTCCAAACTTATAAAAGTAAAAAAGTTAATATAAATGTACAGCACAATAGTGATATAATCAAAGAAGTAAATTCAATAAAATTTCTTGGAATTATTATTGATAAACATTTAAATTGGAAGGAGCATATTGATTCTGTTTGTAAACATATTGATAGATTCGTCTATGTCCTCTATCGTATCTGTAATACTATTTCTGAAGAAGCAGCAACTGTCGCTTATCATGGTTATGTCTCTTCCATACTTCGATATGGCTTAATTATTTGGGGCAACTCCGTAGATTTTTACCGAGCGTTTGGAGCTCAAAATGGCAATTTCTGTGTACAATAAATTAAGCGTTGAAATGAGAGCTTTAGCGAAATTATTTAGCTACCTAATAAGCCACTGTATTTATTCAGTGAACGATTTTGTAGATAAATGTGATTTATGATGATCAATAACTTTATTTGAGCTAATTAGTGGAATAGCTTTTTTAATATTGTTTAAACTTATTTTATTTTTATGCATGACTAATTAACCAAATGATAATTGCACTAAATAATTTTAAAAAATTGTCTTAGTTAAGTAATGTGTAGTCTAATTGTAATATTTTTTTATTTGTACCGTTAATTTGATTTTATAAATATTTAAATTTAGTGATACTATCATTTTTTTCTATAGTCCAATTAGTATTTTTACAATTATATCATTAGAAAACAAACAAAGTATGATTTGTAATTCACAAATTTAAATAATAATGTAATTTATATAAACATAACTAAACTTCAGACGCCTTCAAAGGCAAAATATAGAAATGGACAGAAATTATCTTGTAAACATCTTCTATGTACCTATATTTCTTGAAGAAATAAATCATTTCATTTCATTTCATAACATAAAACATAACATAAACGTTCACGCCGTTTATCCCCGAAGGGGTTGGCAGAGGTACCAATAGTTCTGAACTCATATGGCAGCGCCATCTTGTGTCCAGAGAAGGTACCCACGTTTTGCTTAGACAGTACACTCACGTGATAGGGGGCAGGCCTATCGCCGTTTTGTACGAATACACTGTCACATGACTAAGTACAACTCAGCCATGTGGGTTTCCTCACGATATTTTCCCTCACCGTTAACAACCATGATAAATTAACCACACATATGACTTTTGAAAAGGCAAATTGGTGTAGGCCCGACCCAGGACTTGAACTCACGCCCTTCTGTTTTCGGGCGGGTGTTCTACCCACTGGACTATCATGTCGCTATGTATACGTATGTACGAGTATGTTACTTATTTCCAGCAACGAAGATCAACAAATTTTACTCAAAGATAATGAAGAAGTTCTTCAACGAGACGGTAGAGAAGGTGACGACGAAACCAGTACACGTGCACTCGTCGACCCCCCGGGTGCAGGGCACCACCACCGTGCCCCCGTTCTACAAGCCCGGCGAGCCCTACGAGTATGATGAGTGGTGATCAAATGGCGAAGCTAAATAAATAAATATATCCTATTAATATTATAAATGTGAAAGTTTGAATGTTTGAGGCGAAAAGGCTTCTCAAGTATACAATGTATATGAATGAAATTTGGCAGAATGCTAGATAATGACCCAAATTATAACATAGGACTTTTTATCCCGGAAAAATTGACCGATAAAATATTCACGCCTGATTGAACTAGGAGTACCGAAAAAAAACGCCTTAAGCTTTGTCATAAGCAAATTTGACAGTACGAAGTTTGTCGGGTCAGCTAGTATATACAAAAGATAGAAATAACAAGGAAGAATAATAAAAAAATATAATATGTTTTCAAAATCGCTGCCGCTAGGGGGAAGGGTTCCCAAGAGGCTGGCTGCATTGCCCCTTTGTACGGCAATGCTTATTCTTTGAGCAAAGTATGTGCCAGCCCTAGGATACCCTTTCGTTTCGACAAGACGCGTAAATACTTCCTTGAAAAATCTATATCTGTGTATCTTGTAAATAAAGTATGTTTTGCTTAATGTTTGTGAATCTTAAAATATTTCAAGTAAATTTTCTTATTATTGAAATTTTTTGTTTCATTAATTAAAATCCTCTGTTGTGTATTTTATTTACATTTAGCTGTATAGTGTCGGCTTAGAATAGTGCCCGTACTACCCTACTCCATTACTGCCCGTGGGTGCTTGTAACAGCGACTAAGGGTATTGGGGCTTTTTAAGTAAATGCGGCGATGCGGTTGAAGACCCATAACAAAAAAACCTTTTTCTTATCTCCACACAACTTCCAAAAAGAGGGAGGAGGGGGGAGCTGAGGGATATCTTATTCAAAGCTCTGGCTACCCTTTCTAGGGATCTATAGCCGTAAGTATACGTATGTATGTATCGTATATACTAACGGCTATGAATCTCAAAATAGATTAGACAAATGTTAAGATTTAAAAATTCCTCAGCTATTTTTGTGAATTAATAATAAAAATAAAGTATTTAGTAGATAATAGAAGTAAATATTACGTCTTCTACAAATGATCTTTGATTATTCTAATGATCAAGTGTTCCTTGCATCTGGCAAAGGAGTTGAAGGAGACACATACATACATATACTCACGGCCATAAATCCCAAAAAGGAGTAGCCAGAGCTTTAGAGCTCCTCAGCCACATTTGGAAGTTGATAGGGGACAAAATAATAGAAATAAAGTAATGTTGGTGATGGGTCTCCAACCACATCGCCCAAAAACCACTTTAAAAAGCCCCATGCCCTTAGTCGCCTCTTACGACACCCAGGGGTAGACAGGGGTAGTGACATTCTAAGCCAGCACTACACGACCAGTAAGAGATGTTGAATATTATTTGTGCGCCTTTTAAATAATAATAATAATTTATTCTTCTTTATTTATTCCAATTAAGTTTTAACCTACAAAAATAAAATATTTTCCAGTTCCTGAGCTAGGAACTGGAAACCTGGAGCTAGAACCAATAAAATGAAAAGGCTTATGCTATCAGTTTTTATATAATATTGGTAAGTAGTGTATAAATTAATATACGAATCATCAATTGAATCTAACTAATTATATTAAGTAATTCTACTGATTCAGTGTATTGAAGATTTAACGATTGAAGTGTTGTGTTGAAGAAATCTTTTTGTTCATGAAAACCTCATGTAGTTCAGTCAAAATAGACATTCCAGTTTGCATTAATTCCCAACAAGCTGAATTTTTGTGTGGGCCTTGAATACGTCATTACAAATGATATGTCAAAAGTCCCCGTTGATCCCGCTTGTGCGTTGTTTTTTATTCGAGGTCAAAGGTTACAAATTTGCGTTTTTTGCGTATATCTCTGAAACAACGAGAGTTATCGAAAAATGGTTCGAACAAAGTTTGTAGATCGTAAAATTGTCTACAAAAAATATCACAACACTTTTTCTTGTACGGTGCACAGTTCTCGAATTATGGCTATTTTAAACATAGAAAACACGAATATGCACTCATACATGGCTAGTATGCATCATCGAGTTAACCATTTACACAAAACATATTAGAACATAGTTTTATTTGCCTCATGCACACAAGTACGTAAAAAATATACAATTCTGAGCGAGTCATCGTCCCTCCCTAATTCTATTGGGCCTTCAGAAATATCTGCCTGCGATACTCCATTTCTCGGGTCAGAAACTTCGTGAATGGACATCAAGAAACTTCGTGAATGGTTTTCATCACATGATCCTTTTTCTGAATTGCACAAAATCATGTCCATTGAAAATGGAGTCGTCGGAGATGATAAAATCAATTGCTATAATGCTCGTGTAGTGGGTATTGCATCTATGAGTATAATGATGGGCCAAACATTTAATAATATTAAATTGAAACGTGCTGATAAATTACTACCTCTATTATCTATGAACAGTACCATGAAGATTCATGATGAGAAGGTCCCAATAGATCCTGTATTATTATTTCAACGCATGAGTATTACGAAGACATTTGAAGATGAGCTTGAAAAATTCTTCGAGTACGAATTAGCCCCTTACCCTTCATCGCTCTTTGATGCAATTGGAATGCGTAAGTGCGTGTGAACATTGATATCGAAAGTGCAAATGCTACCTACATCATCGATGGAGGATACCTGCTACATCGTGTTGTGTGGGATCGAGAGAACGCATTTCAGGGTATTTTGTGGAGTATTCCTACTGGGGAAACCACGTTAAAAAAAAAGCACCGTCTACACTACCTCAGAGGTGGTGCGGAAATGTGTGCATATAGTTGAAAATACGATGTTCCTACAGTCTAAAATCACGATATCTCGAAAGCAATGCTTTGTAGAAAAAAAGTGTTACTATATTTTTTGTAGACAATTGTACGATCTACAAACTTTGTTCGAACCATTTTTCGATAACTCTCGTTGTTCCAGAGATATACGCGAAAAACGCAAATTTGTGACCTTTGACCTCGAATAAAAAACAACGCACAAGCGGGATCGATGGGGACTTTTGACATATCATTTGTAATGACGTATTTAAGGCCCACACAAAAATCCAGCTTGTTGGGAATTAATGCAAACTTGGATCATAATTTAGTCTATTTTGACTGGACTAATGTGGGGATTATTACTAATACAAATCCATATCCATATAAATTGGAAAGTGAGTTTGTTTGTTTGTTTATTTGTGCCGCTTTCACGCCGTATCTACTGAACCGATTGCTTTGAAATTTTGCAGACGTATAGTTAGAAGTCCAGATTAAATAATAGGGTACTTTAAATCCCGGGAAAATGATATTCCCGAGGGAAAACTAAAATATTGTTTGCTTGCTGGATGGATTGGAGATGGCGCAGTGTATGATTTAAAACAAGGTACTATATTGCAAACCAATATAAACATGTAAATTTAGAAGCTAAATGATACGATAATGTATCCTTGAGAATGAGGAATTCCCGAGGGATGACGTACAATTTGTTTTATCGTCTAAACTGTTTTTTTACATTATAAGTACGTTACGTTAGTTCTTGAGGTATGCAATAGATGGCGCTCTGGGTATTTTTTAAACCGTGGTGTCGACTACCGATGTTTTTTAAGATACGTAAGAAGTGGAATATATTGCGCTTTAACCTGTAGCTCATACAATTACTCGGTACACTTTTCGAATCATTTACCTACTTTCTGTTTTATCTTTATTCACTAATTTTCATTTTACATTGAATTGTGGATTTTGGCGCTCGATATCGGTAGGGTATGAAAATGCGGGATTATACAAGGGGAGCGGGAGTTAATTAATTTTTTTGTCAATAGTAAGACTTTAAGAAAATACAGGATATTCAAAATTTGCCGGCAGTAAATCTAACCTCTATGAACATTCGAGAGACCCGGGATCAAAACTCAAAGGACACAAGCTTTCAGTAAAGAAAAAGTTATTGTGTTAGCTTAGAATAATAGCTAGAACTATTGCATCATGAAATAGGATATCATTCATCTCAGAAAATCCCCATATTCCCGATCAATCTCTGCTGGTAACTCACCCACCATCACCAACGGTTAGTGTAGGGGGCAGCACCCACCGGGCCTCCGCTCCGGAGCACCAAACTACTATCCGTACTTAGTATTTTCTAAGACTTTCGCGATTGAACATTACAATTAAAACCACTATTATAAAACTAAACCCATGTTGTAACACGCGATTAAAGACCCGAAAATCAATAGTTACTATACGTACCTACTAATACGAACATAATAACTCAAACATAGAAACTTGGTACAAAATTGTTTGTTTCATGATTCTTATCATATGTTTTATGGCACTGAGGGGTTGAAATAGAAAATGAAAGTTAGTATAGAGATTTTTGACATTTCTGTATTTAGAAACTTGAAACTTGGTGCGATTGACTGTTATAACCATTAAAAAATAGAATTTATGAAATTCATCCATCAATCAATCAATCAACTGCAGTGTAGTGTCGGCTTAGAATAACACTACCCCATTACTACCCGTGGGTGATCGTAAGAGGCGACTAAGGGTATAGGGGCTTCTGAAGTGATTTTTGGGCGATGTGGTTGGAGACCCGTCACCAAAAACATTTATTTATTATTACCGTCTTTTCCCCCATCAACTTCCAAAATTAGCTGAGGAATTTCTAATTCCAAAGCTCTGGCTTCCCCGTTAAGGGATTTATAGCCGTGAGTATATGTATGTATCCATCAATCATTCATGAGTATATATACACTAACGGCCATAAATCTCAAAAAGAGTAGCCATAGCTCTGGAGATAGTAATTCTTCATCCACTTTTGGAAGTTGAATAGGGAAAAGGTAGTCAAATAAAGAATTTTAGTGATGGGTCTCCAATCGCATCGCTGAACAATCACTTAAAAAGCCTCAATGTCTATTATATCTTTTATACAACTTTTTTTATATAAACTGGATGAAAAAAATGTAGTCGACGCGGACGTAGTCGCGGGCAAAAAGCTACAAAGAATAAATAAAGGATAGAAGAATTTCGCACTGGCAGCCAATTGACACGGTAGCTCAGTTGGCAGAGCGTCGGGGCGTTTACCCGAGGTCGCGGGTTCGATTCGCGAGGCGGGGCCTGTGTCGAAATTTTTTCTTTCCTTTATTTATTCTCTATTTTTATTAGTAGTAACCTTTTTATTTTAATATATAAAAATGGTCCTAAATATATAAAAAAATCTATTCGTAATGGGAAATTTTGCACTATAGTTATTCGAACATACTATATCCTTTCGCCTCCTATCTAGGTGTCTCAGTAAGAGTGCACTTTTAAATTTTAAAATAAAAACAAGTATTTTATCATATAGGTGTGATTTTTTTAATGAATTATAAGAAGACATGTTCCGATTAAGTATGGAATAAAATATCCGGCAAATGACCTCCACGGCTCCGACGACAGACTATGAAATTTTTCATAACTTTTGCACAGACATGTTGCTGCATCTCACCGATAACGCGTTGGATTCCGATTTGAGCTCAGGAATTGTTTCAGGTTTATTCGCATAAACCCGAGATTCCACAAAATCCTGAAAAATTATAACCGCACAGCATTAAATCGCACGATTTTGGTGGCCAGTTAACATTAGAACTTCGTGAGAACGAATTCGGTATGCAAAGTTTTTTTTGGTATTTATTAAATATGTTTATTCGATAGTAAACACGAAAGTAAGAGACTAATTTGAATATTTTCCATTTAAAATGAATAATTGTAAAGTTAAATAATAATAATAATAATAAAGCCTTTATTTCCCAAATTTATAAAGACTTATAACATTGACAGTATTAAATTAGTGTAAAAATTAAGGATAAAATTTAACTTAGATAACAGGTCTGCAATGGTTTTCCCCTTTCAGTTTTGATGACTGATTTGGATAGATTTTGGGGCGCTGATTACAGGAAAAATATTTAAAAAATTCCATCACGTCAGGTTTTTTAGTTATTTAGCATCGTTTAATTTTTCCAAAATTACCTAGGCCTTCCTAGTTTTTAAATAATATTTTATTTAAATCGATTCGAATTAAACAAAAAATGCACTGAATGCATTAGACACTAATTAATGAGTTCTAATAAATATAAAATTAGTTAAATAAAACTTAATTAACTAAGTGACATACCTTTATTATAAAAAAAAATAGGATTTTTGAGTCATTTGCTAAATACCTCATTTCTAGTAGACTTAATGTTTTTTTTTTTATAAAAATTCACTTAAATCGTTAGAAAAGAGTTAATGAAGGTAGATGATATATTTTTTGTATAAATAGCAATATCATTTTTTCTACAAATCAGTACTTCTGTGCAATTCATAACGCTCACTTGAAAAATGTCATCGCGAAAGTGTAAGAGATAAGTGGGGATGATAAAACAATTTGTGAAGGCGCTAAACAAAGAAGGAGAAGGTTTTAAATTTCTACACCAAATATTTCCGTCTCTCTCTGAAGCTAAACTGAAAGAAGGTATATTCGTTGGTCCGGACATAAGAAAATTGATGAAAGATACAGCTTTCGATGAAAAATTGAGTGAAATTGAGTTAGAAGCCTGGAAATCTTTTAAGGAAGTAGTAAGACATTTCCTAGGAAACCACAAAAGCCCAAATTATGAAGAAATTGTGGAGGAAATGATTGAAAATTACGGAAAAATGGAATGTTCGATGAGCATTAAACTTCATTTCCTTAATTCACATTTGAACTACTTTCCTGATAACTTGGGAGCTGTAAGTGAAGAGCAAGGCGAAAGATTTCACCAGGATTTGAAGGAGATGGAACGTCGCTATCAGGGAAAGTGGAATAAAACAATGATGGCAGACTATTGTTGGCTGTTAAAGCGAGATGATGCAAGTCGCAATTTCAAGCGAAAATCTCACAATCGGAGCTTCAGTGAAAAAAAAGCAAGATACCACAAAAGTATTTGATATTTTTATTTATTTTTTTATTGTCCCCCAAATATATTTTTAATGTTTTAAAGTCATGTAATTGTTTCTTAATTGTAATAAAAAATAAATACTCAAATAAAGTCGTGTTTTTTTTCAATTTTACAAAGTAGGAATTTTTCAAAAAACTGAGGGTGATAGAAAAAAACCAAGTACATATTCGTAATCTACGCACCAAAATACCCCAAGATCAGCATTCAAATCCAAAAGGGGAAAATAAAAGTTAAAATTTGCAGGTCTGTATTATACAAGATTATATTTAAAGTAGGTTTTAAATTCATGCTATTTCTATTTTATTAATATATATATGTAATAAGTTTGTCATTTAATGAAACAAAAACCACGTTGTTGCTCTGTAAAAAAAAGATTTATTTTATGTTATAAAATACATTTCTTACTTAATCTAGAACCTACATCAAACTAAACATTAAAAATACCATTAACTTACCTGTAAAAAAAAGAAACAACATTAAAAGCTATTGCTTCAATTATAGTATTTTACTGATATTTCATTTATTTAACATTCAGCCATTTTCATTAAATCAAACTAGCGTGAGTGATGCCATATAGAAACAAGTGCTGCCACCACTAAAAATAACTCTTTGACAAAATGTCAAAGATGAACAATGCATGTAACTTAAATGTAATGAAGAGCAAATTAAGGTCTTCATTTACATCTCCCCCCCTTCTCTAGGCCATTACTGGCATAAGTTTGGTGATGTGAAATAAGTTTGATTCAAGCTTTTTGTATCCCGTACTTATCCTATATATTGAATCTGACAGTTTTTCTAAAATTTTGTAGGGTCCAATCTTTAACTCATCTAATTTCTTTATATTTAATCTATTACCATTCTCTACATATACGGAATCTCCTTCTTTTAATATAATTTCCTTTCTGTTTTTGTCAAAAAGTTTTTTATTATAATTGTGTGATTTTATACTTCTTTGTAAAGCTATCTTTCTATCTTCTAATAAACCATTTGAAGTTTTTTGTTCTTTTAATTCTACTGGTAAGATATCAACAGCTTTCCCTTCCATTAAATAAACCGGGGAAAATCCAGTCACAGTATGTTCCGTTTCGTTATAACATTTAATACACTCATGAGCGACCGTTGTCCATGCTTTCTTATTATATTTTTCGTTAAGTTTGCATCTAATTTTGTTAACTATAGTCTGATTTAACCGTTCATTTAGTCCGTTCGAAAAAGGTGAATTAACTGCCGTGAATATAATAGGGATATTATTTTGTTTTAAAAAACTTTTGAATTCTTTTGAGTTTATACCTGGGTATTGATCAGATAAAATTATTCCAATTTTGTTATCAGAACAAACTTTTTTAACGAGCTTTATAAAATCATCTGAATGTTGTGTTTTTGATGTCAAAATGTAAGCAAATCTGGTGAAGTGGTCTACCAAAAGGTGTAGGTATTTCTTTGTAGAGCGAGAGCCACCAAAGCCACCTATGGTATCTATAGAGACAATTTCGAAAGGGTACGTAGCGGGACCCAAATGGGACATCAATCCATAATTGAATTTAGTTCTAGATTTATTTTTTATGCATATCTCACAATTGTTACAAACCATTTTAATATTTTGCAATAAATTTCTTGATGTATAGTATGGTCTTATTTTAGTTTCTATTTGTTTTAATCCTATGTGGCAGTATGAATAATGTATATTTTTTATAATTTTTTTACAAAATTCTTCAGTAAGTATAATTTTTTCATTTTTTCCTATCTTCTTGAAATATATTTTATCTCTTAATATTAATTTGTTTTTTTGTAGTTGTATGTGTTCATTTTTGTCTTGGTCGTTTCGAATATCTTCTAGTTTAATGAAATTGACTACCTTTAAAATTTCCTCTTGATTCACATGTGGTTCTAATACAGGATTTCTGCTTAAACTGTCTGCTTCCAAATTATCTTTCCCCGGACAATATATTATATCAAAATTAAATTGTGATAAATAATATGTGAGATCCCCTAATTCTTCGTCAGTCCTTGCCTTTATATTTAGTTTTTCTAGAGGTTTATGGTCAGAAAATACTTTAAATTGTTTCCCTATGAGCCAATGCTGCCAATATTTGACTGCCTCTTTTATTGCCAAACATTCTAGGTATATAGCTTTTTTTCGTTTTTGACTATCATTTAATTTTCTTGAAAAATATGCACACGGTTTGTCTTCTCCGTTTGGTTGTGGTTGTTTTAAAATAGCTCCTATACCCAGAATACTGGCGTCAGTATAAATATAAATAGGCAATTCTGGGTCAAAAATTTCCAAAATAGGTTTAGAGCACAGAAGTCTCTTTACAGTATCAAAACATCCTTGACATTTTTCTGTCCAAGTAAATGTTTGGTCTTTTCTTAACAAATTATGTAAAGGATCTAACAAAACTGCTATGTTTGGTATATATTTTCCGTAAAAATTAATTTTACCTAAAAACTGTCTAATATTTTTTTTTGTTTTAGGAATGGGAAAATCCTTAATGGAAATTAAATTATCTTTTAATGGAGTGACAGTATTATTTTGTATAATGTGACCTAGGTATTTCACAGAATCTTGTGCAAAGTTACATTTAGAGAATTTCAACCTAAAGCCCTCTTTAGAAATTGCTTCCAATAGCAAGGATAAGTGTTCAATATGTTCTTCAAATGTTTTAGAAAATACCAAAATGTCATCGATGAAATTCACTGTAAACTCAGATAATTTGTGTTTTCTTATAATACTTGTTAGTATTCTTTGGAAAATTGCAGGAGAAGTTTTTAAGCCAAATGGTAGACAGGTCCATTGCAAATGGTGTTCCTGTGTGACAAATGCTGTTTTTTTCCTATCTTCTACTCTTAAAGGTATAAACCAGAAAGCTGAATTTATGTCCAAAGTGGAGAATAATTTGCAATTTCGTGTCTTAATCATTAAATCTTCTATGAGTAGAAATGGTTGAGATTGAGGTATTACTATTTTATTCAAATCCCGAAAATCAATACATAGTCGAGATTTCCTACCTTCTTCCTTTTTATATGCTAATGTCACCGGAGCTGCAAAAGGACTATAAGATTCTTCAATTAATTTTTTTTCTAATAATTTTGTAACTTGGTGTTCTATCTCTTTCTTATCTTGAAAATTACACCTATATGGTCTTTTGTTGCAATATGTGTCTACTTTCAAATCTATATGTGCTTCATAGTCCTTCACTGTGATTTGTATTTACATATTAATTTATCTATTTGTGACTGTTGTTGAGTATCTAAATGATTGACTGAAATGTTGAAGTTTGTCACTTCTATGTTTTCATTGAAGTTTACTATATAATTATCATTATAAAAAAAAATTGTTTGTTTTGTATTTTTTTGACCTGTAAATCCAGGAATATTATCATTATTTTGTTTTGTCTCTTTGTTTAGTTTTTGAGTGATTGTTAAGTCTTCGTTTTGAATTAGATGAAAGGACTTTATGCAATCTAATCCAATCAAAAAGTCATAATCAAAGTTTTGTTCATCTATAACAAAAACATTGATATTTTGTTCAATATCAAAAAAAATTATCTTTAATTTTACAATTCCTATTGACTTTTTTACACCATTAATCGTTTTTAAATTTGTATGATCATTGTTATTGTTGTAAGAGTAGTTTTTTAAGGAAAATAACCTTGAATTAATTAAACTCACATTTGATCCTGAATCATAAACCCCCAGTGTCTCTATGGAATCATTTATTTTTAATTGTATTTTGATTAATGGTGGAATCACTTGTTTTTTGGATCTATTTCATTTAAACTCATTTCTAATTCAGAATGATTTACACTACGAATGGATTCTTTCTTAAAACGATCGTTATCTTTGTTCCTAAACCAACATACAGATTCTGGATGATACCGAGTAACTCTTTTCTCCTTTTCACAGATCCTGCATGCTTTTTCCCTAGTCTTATTTTCTTTAGTCTTAATTTCTACCCCCTGTAACATTCCATTTCTTTTATTCATTAAATATTCCAAACCTCGTATACTACCATACAAATCTTCAGTGTTCATTAATTTATCCCTGTCAATCTCATCCGCTACAAAGTTTGGTAACCCAGTTACTATTAAATCAATTAAAGTAGGTTTATCTATGAACTTATTCACCTCTAATAAAAGCCTCTCTTTTTTTAAAGCATATTCCAGTAACGAGCCCTGTCTGTATTTAAATGTAATAGCATACCTTATGGGTGTCCAGCCCTTGCTTGCATATGTCTCACAAAAGCTTTTTTTCCAAATACACCATTTTGAGTCAACTGTATGCTTAATAAGCATAGAGTTGTACCAATCCTGACAATAATCATCTAAAAATAATTTAAACATTTGAATTATTTGCAGGTCCTCGCATATACCTACACGAACACATTCATTTTCAAAAGTGGCCATCCACTGTGTAACACTTGTTGTTTTTCTTGTGAACTTTTCTAAAGCAAACTTTTCTGATGCGCTCTTCAAATTGAATTGTTTACTTTCTTTCTTCGATTCAGAATTTTTTTCCAAGATTCTTGTCAATGTTTCTACAGACAATTCACTTGTAGAAACTCCCTCTTGTACTTTTTGTGTGACTTCCTCCAGTAAATACCCTTTAAATTGCATATTTCCATCTTCATCCTTATATGTCTCACTTAAGTCTTGTGTCAATGAAATCCAAACTTGTCTTTTTTCATGCCGTCTTTGTAGTGTAGCTTTTATTCTTGAGAAAGCTTGTGTTTTCATTAAAACATCATGCAGTTTGATCGGCTGCAATTGATCGGGGATTGTGAATACTTTTTTTTCGGCGTTCGTTATTGAGGTTATACACAACATGTTTGACTTCGGGTCTTCACTTTGTTTCACAACAAATTCAAATTTTAACTTTTCCATCGTTTTCAACAGCTACAAATAATGTTGTTTTGTAATAAGTTTGTTATTTAATGAAACAAAAACCACGTTGTTGCTCTGTAAAAAAAAGATTTATTTTATGTTATAAAATACATTTCTTACTTAATCTAGAACCTACATCAAACTAAACATTAAAAATACCATTAACTTACCTGTAAAAAAAAAGAAACAACATTAAAAGCTATTGCTTCAATTATAGTATTTTACTGATATTTCATTTATTTAACATTCAGCCATTTTCATTAAATCAAACTAGCGTGAGTGATGCCATATAGAAACAAGTGCTGCCACCACTAAAAATAACTCTTTGACAAAATGTCAAAGATGAACAATGCATGTAACTTAAATGTAATGAAGAGCAAATTAAGGTCTTCATTTACATATATATATATTTTTATTAATTGTTATTGAATAGTTAGTACATACAAGATTAATTATTATAAATTAACCCACCATTCAATTAGCAAAGCATGTTACAATTGACATAATTATACAATGCTATGTTTGGGACGTCCATTGTTGGACGTAGGCCTCCTCCATCCGTTTCCAGCAGTGTCTGTCAGCAGCGAGGCGCGTCCAAGCGCCGCCGGCCAGCTGCACGATGTCGTCCACCCAGCGCCGCCGCGGTCGGCCCCGCCGCCTCCTCGCGTCTCGCACCTGCCAGTGCAGCACCCTCTCGCTCCAGCGCCCATCGCTAGCACGTGTCACGTGACCTGCCCATCTCCATTTAAGACTGAACGCCATCTCTACAACGTCGATAAGCTTTGTTTTTTGCCTTAATTCTGTGGTTCTAACTCTGTCGCTTAGCTTCAACCCCAACATGCTCCTTTCCGTTGACCGTTGAAAAACTTGTAGCTTATTAGTTATCGTCTTTGTGAGAGGCCAAGTTTGGCATCCGTAGAGTAAAGTAGGCAGGACTATTGTATCGTAAGCTTTCTTTTTAATTTAAGTGGTATACGTGATTTGAATATATCTTTCAATGACCAATATTTGTTCCAAGCCCTGGCTATTCTTCTTTCAACCTCTTTTAGTGCCCAGTTTGTCATTGTGATCTTTTGCCCGAGGTATATATACTCGTCCACATATTTAATTTCTTTACCTTGGACGACTGTTTCTATGTGTTCACCGTTTGTTAGTATACATGTTTTTTCTGGGTTCATCACTAGTCCGCATTCTCTACTCTTTTCATCAAGGGTGTGAAGCATAAACTGTAGTTCGTTATGGTTTTCGCTTAGTAGAACAATATCATCAGCAAATCTTAAATTATTTAGTCTTTCTCCGTTGATATTTAAGCCGATAGAGTCCCATTCGAGTTTTCTAAAGATATGCTCTAATAAGGCCGTAAAAAGTTTTGGTGAAATCGGGTCACCCTGTCTTACTCCTCTTTTGATACCGAACGGTTTACTTTTTCTGTCAAGTTTGACCAAACCTTTGCTCTTTTCATATATTTCTTTCAATATGAGTACAGAATCATTGGACACTCCCTGTTTAATAAGAGCCGTCCATATTGGATCATGAAGAGCGGAATCAAATGCCTTTTTGTAGTCTATAAACCCAATATATAGCCTTTTTTTGTATTCTGAGAATTTTTCAATGATCTGGGTTAACGTAAACATGTGATCAGTTGTCGAATACTTGGCTCTAAATCCTGCTTGTTCTCTCGGCTGGTTGAAATCAAGGGAAGGCGTAATGCGTTTTAAAATCAGCTGTGTAAAAAAATTGTATATCGTCTGTAGAATACTTATTGGTCTATAGTTACCGATATCTTTGGAATCGCCTTTTTTGTACCGTAAGCAGATCACCGCAGTTTCCCATTGATATGGTGTACTTCTCTCATGTAATATGTTGTTGAATAAAATGTCAATAAAGGAGTGAGTAGTTCTTTAATTGCTTTTAGTATAAAAAAAAAGTCAAAAAGTTTATTTTTCAAAATAAAGTTAAATACTAACATTTTTTGAACGTCAAAGTTTTAAATTAATCGTTAATCCGTTGCTTCGGAAGGTGTTCGTAAAGAGAAGAAGCAACAAAGAAACTCTTTACATTCACATTTTTTCATTTTTTCAAAATATGGTTTGTACAATTTCAGTTTATAAACATGTTTTTACTTTACACAAGATTTTCTATGCGACCAAACCAAACGCTAGTTTGACATAATTAAAATAAATTGTCCATCACAAAAACCAATCACATAACGTGAGAAGAAAAATCCTCACCAGACAATTATTCCTAGGAATAACGAGGGAAGACTTATAGCTTTACGGACATGGTCATGTGCGCGTTGGGTCCTTGTCGTTTAAAAAATCTTGAACACAGTAGTAAGATTTCTTTAAAAGCATTGGCT
Organism: Bedellia somnulentella; assembly: GCA_963576735.1. NCBI lineage: Eukaryota > Metazoa > Arthropoda > Insecta > Lepidoptera > Bedelliidae > Bedellia > Bedellia somnulentella. Next base: position 157,207 of record CAUYWD010000010.1, on the reverse strand, counting down.
TTAATTGCCTTTTTAAAAGATGCCACAGGCAATTCCAATATGTCAGAAGGAAGTTTATTGAACATTTTCAGGGATAGTCCCATAAAGGAGTTACTTACTTTATTAAGTCTCCACTTCGGTACGTTAAGTTTCTCCTTATTCCGAGTGTTAACAGTATGCCTATCACTAACTTTACTAAATTGGCCTATATACTTTTTGGCATACATTAAATTCTCAAATATGTATTAGCAAGGGACAGTTAAAATGCCAATATCTTTAAATTTTTCGCGCAACGAATACCTCAACCTTAACATGTAAATAGATCGGATAGCTCGCTTTTGTAAGACGAAAACTTTATGAACATCAGCCGCTTTACCCCATAATAAAATACCGTACGACATAATACTATGAAAATAACTGAAATACACAATGCGAGCTGTTTCTACGTCTGCTATTTCTCTAATCTTACGCACGGCATACGCTGCTGAGCTCAGCCTTTTAGAAAGTGTTAGTATATGGGGTCCCCATTGCAACTTAGAATCGATTATTATCCCTAGGAATTTTGTTTCTTTCACTAATTCTACTTGTTCACTATCAATAACAATATTGTTATCAACTTGCCTAACATTCGGTAAAGTAAATTTAATACATTTAGTTTTTTTGGCATTCAGAACCAGGTTATTTACAGTAAACCAATGCAATACCAGTGAGATAGCTTTATTTACGTCGTCAAGGGATGTAGAGGATCTCGCTACATTAAATATTAAAGATGTGTCATCTGCAAACATAACTATCTCAGAATACTTTTGTACCATAAATGGTAAATCATTAATATAAATCAGAAACAGTAATGGGCCAAGTATAGAACCTTGAGGAACGCCCATCTCTATTTCCGATCCTTTCGACGTGGTTCCATTAATATCTACCTTTAAAGTTCTTTTATCAAGATATGATGCCATTAATTTCAGTGCTTGCTCGTCAAAACCGTAATATTTAAGTTTAGTCAACGCTATTTCCTTTTTTACACAATCAAAAGCTTTTGTGAGGTCACAAAATATACCTAACGCATCCCGGGAGTTTTGCCATGAATTAAAAATATGTTTCATTAGTGACACTCCTGCATCTACAGTAGACCTACCTTTAGTAAAACCATATTGCTCGTCATGGAATATATTATTTTTATTGAAATATGAAAGCATTTGGTTGGACATGATTTTCCCGAAAACCTTACTGAGAACTGGTAAAATAGGCCTATAGTTGGTAAAGTCCTGACTATCTCCTGATTTATGTAGTGGGATGAGCCTACTTAACTTCATACAGTCTGGAAATTCTCCTATATCTATACATTTATTAAAAAGTATCGTTAAATGGGGAGCGATTATATTTATTATTCTGTTTATGACGAAAACTGACATTCCTGTTATGTCTTCGTTTTTTTAAGATTAATGGTTTTAAAATTTTTAATTACATCATTACTGTCAACATACTTGAAAGAAAACTGTGCTGTTGTTTTGGTAACATTTTGTTCCAACAACTCAAGAGCTTTTTGGGGACATGAATTTAATTTCTCTGTTGTCTGAGTGGGGGTATTAATAAAATGATTTTCAAAAATGTCAGCAATTTGTGATCTTGACTTTATCAGGTTATTATCTAATAATAAATTGAGATCATGCGGGGACTTTAGTTTTCCAGTTTCACTGTTAATTATTTTCCAGACAGTCTTACTCTTGTTAGAAGAATTCTTAATTTTATGTTTTATGCATCTAGATTTAGCTTCACCACAAACTTTTTTGAAAATTTTTGAATAATTTCTGACATAAATAATAAAATCTTGGTTGAAGTTATAGGACTTTTCTCTATAAATGTTATATAGGTGATCTCTACTTATTCTAATTCCAGCGGTGGCCCATTCAGCAAAAGAGCATTTTGTATTACATAGTATTACCTTAGTTTTAAAGATTTTGTTAAATTCTGTTTTTAGCTCATTGATGAAAGAAAGACAATTCTCTAATGTTTCACTGCTTCTCATTGGGGGGCTGATGCTAGACCTAATATTATTTTCAAATAAGCTAAGTTTTTTTTCAGTTATCTGTCTACTTACAATTGACTTTTTTTTTTCAATGGTTAATTCTAAATTTATGAATTGTCCCTTGTGGTCTGAGATAATGCTATCAAAAAGGAAGTGACCAGAGTAGTCACAATTGCAATATATATTATCTAAACATGTTGCAGAGGTCGAGGTAATTCGGGTTGGCTCATTAAATACATTTAGAAGATTAAATGATTGAAAAAATGTTAAGTTTCTCTCCTTTACTAGACCCTCACCTAATAAGTCAACATTGAAATCCCCACAAACTACAACCTCTCTGGAGCTGCGGGAAGCCATCCCCAAAGCATCCTCCATCGCTGCTTCAAAGATGTCATAGTATCTCATTTGTTATACCGTCTTCTCCTGGGGTTTTCATCGAAGACAGAGAAGAGATTACCCTATTGACTTCGCACTCTAGAAATGGCAATGTAGAGTCAACTTCGGTGATTGAATTTCTCATATCGGAAGTATCACTTGGTGAAGCATTTTCGCAATCATACAGCTTTTTGTAATAGTCGAAAGCTATATCTAATAGGTCGATGCGGTTGGTAGAGCATTTGCCTTTTTTATTATATATTTCAGGTATCCACGGGCTGGATGTTTGTAATTGTGATTTTGCATTCTTAATTGATCCTCTCTTATCTAAGTTTTCTTCAATATTTTTTAATTTGTGCTCTTTGATAGACTTATTTATTTTAGTTTTGATTTGTTTGTAGAGTTTGCTTAGACGACTTCTCTCTTCTTTCGTTTTATTCATTTTATTTTGTAGCTCTATCCTCTCTTGAATCATGCTTTCGATATCTGTTGTAATATAGTTTTCTTTTAAAGTTGTTTTGGTGTCTTTAAGCAAATAAGAAAGTGATTTTGTTATTTTAGAGATAATGTCATCATACATTTCTTGAGGAGTGGTATAATTTGTCTTGGTCCTTTGTTGTTCATTTTTGAAAATGATTTTTAAGTATTCTGCTTGTAGTGTTGATATTTTTTTCTTTATATTAATAAAAGATTTTCTTGAATTTTTCATGGGTTTTACATTTACTAAATAATTACATCTTAAAAGTTTGTGATCGCTGGGATAAGTGGTATTAATAACTTGCAAGTTTTGCACTCTTTTATTATTATTTTTCTCGTTTCGGGTTACGTTGTCGGGAGATCTCCAAGTCCACCTCTGTTTTGGCTTCTTTTTAAAGTGAGAATTCCATATGTAGAGCTGATTCTCCCTACAAAATTCTATAAGTCTTGAGCCTCTTTCGTTTCTGGTGCCATATCCCCACGGGCCCATTACACATTTGTCTTCAGCTAATGGCTGTCCGATTTTAGCATTAAAATCGCCAAAAATAATAGGATCTTTACAGTTCTCTACGGCTCTCATTAGGTCCAAATATGTGTTCTCTATTTCTTCGAGAGGGGCTCTGCCTGTGGGGAAATAAACTTGGATCAGGTTTAGCGTATCACTCTTATTTTTGTCTCCCACTGTGAGACTTAATCTTGCAACTCTATCGGAAATTGGTTTAAAATCAATTATATTTTCTTTTAGACTCTTCTCTCTCTAATTGTAAAGTTATGATTTTTTAAAGATTGTTCATCTTTTGTACTTAATGACGTCATCGATCGATAAAATCACGTAGCGACATGCAAATGAAGCGAAATGTTTTATAAAAATGTTGCGGAGTGCAAAACATATCAAGAATTTGTGATGTCAAATGAAATTATTACGATATGATACTAAACAAACCTATAATTTTCGATATTTTCTTAATAAACTGCAAAACCGTATGTCTTTGAAACAACATTGAAGGTCAAACACTGTTACAGTTTTTCGATAAAATAACAGTCATCTTAACTTCAATTGATATAATTTCAAGAAAATATTGTTCATAGCCATAATATCTCGAAATGGTTTTGTAATCAGCATCACTTTAGTAAAACTTAGCATACCGAATTGCCGGCGCTTTTCGTGGTCTGCTGATCGAGCACCTGACTTCGCTGAGTCTTGAACGCATGAAGGTGGAGGTCTTTAGTCAAAATTCGTTACATAGTGCTTCGTGAAATTTGAAGTTGTTGAGAACAATGCCGAATTGATGTTTTTGAGGTTTCAGCGACTCTCGTTTACAGCAGCAATGTTTTCAAGAGACTGACCAGTACGCTGACGGAAAAAAATCTTAGTATCCATAATCGACCCAGTTTCGTCAATTTTTTCACCAGTCTTCGAATGGTTGACGTATTATGTGTTTGCAAAATTTGCGAGCGGTTTCAGCGTAACTTACCCCATTTTTGTAAAGAGTTTTCACAATCACAACGCGTTGTTTTTCCAAAAAGCGCTCCATTTTTAATAATTGGAATAAATAGAGGTGTCAGCTGTAAAATTTCAGAGTTACCACTTGCATGAGAAAAAATATTCTACTTTTAAAAAGTGCACTCTTACTGCTGTGTAGTGTCGGCTTAGAATAGCACTACCCCATTTCTTCCGGTGGGTGTACGTAAAAGGCGACTAACGGTATTGGGGCTTTTAAGGGATTCTTGGGCGATGCGGTTGGAGACCCATCACCAAGAACTTTTATTTCACCATCTATTCCCCATGCACCTTCCAAGAGTGGCTGAGGAATTTCTAATTCCTTAGCTCTGGCTACTCCTTTCTTGGGATTTATAGCCGTGAGTATATGTAAGTATGTATGTACTCTTACTGAGACACTCTTTATAAGCTAGCACGCTGTTTGAGAACAGTAAAATAGTGAAATCAAAACGGTAAAGTCTGCACCAACCGACTATTTGCAAAAATGGAACTGTGCTCTCAAAACAGGAAAGCTGTAAGGAATTTTCAGAATATTTCAGTTCCGTGTAGCATTGCTCTTGTTTATGAAGTGTGTCTAGCGCTACGTTGTGTTCTTTGCTTTTTTTCACTGCTTTCGATGTTATTGTAAATTTGGTATATCATGTAATTTGAATGTTTTTGTTTGTTCATGACCTATATTCGCCTCTTACGATATCCGTGGGTAGAAACTGGAAGTGACATTCTAAGCCTGCACTCCGCGGCAACTACGGGTATCGCCCTTTTTAAGTGGTTTTTGGGCGATGCGGTTGGAGACCCATCACCGACAACATTTATTTCACCATCCAAGTGGCTGAAGTATTTTTAATTCCTTAGCCCTGGCTACCCCTTCTAGAGATTCATAGCCGTGAGTATATGTATGTACGTATGTATGTAATTTAGTATTGGTTTAAAAAAAATAACAAAATTTAAAACTCTTATAATATATTTTTAAATAAATTAATTCTTCTTCGCTTCTATTTCTTTTACGGCGAGTTGGGTGGATAATAGAACTTTTGGTACACTTCATTCCACAAGTCAAGACGTGGTTTGATCTCAGTAACAAACGCTTCATTGTGTGGAGTTACATCTAACATCCATTCGGACCATTTCTCAGAATCCGAGCCATTAGTAGGATTGCTGAAAAAAATGTTTTAGTAAAGTTTACAAAAAAGTATTCAATATGATAACAAAATTTTGCACTACTTGTGGTAAACCTATAAAATTTATGAAGTATCTAGATATGCGTTAATTAAAAAAATAGATTTGTACGATGTATGACTTTTAAATTTTTTGATGGGTCATGATGCTAACATTTCTCTCCATGATTTAACTTATTGCTGCAATATAAGAATTTCATATCTCAAAATTAATTTGTAAAAACTTACTTGTGTTTCATAAAGTTGATATACTTTTGCCTCATGAATTTTTGGAACTCTTTAAACTCTTTTGAAGTATCTGTTTCATTTCGCCTGTAGTCGCCCAAGATGACGTGAGTTTCTGCGCAGTGAGTAGCTCCATTCACTAAAAACGGATGAGCAGCATTTTTTGCGTTAGGCTGTTCAACGTACTTGAACTCAAATAAGTACACGTTGGGTTTTGCGGCGTCTATCCTCTTCTCAGCTGATCGAAACAGTCCGTTGGCAAACATCATGTCAGTCACGTACATGATAAACTTGTCTATAGTCTCCTCTTCAACAGGTTGGTCATCGAAATACGTTTTCCTGAGTTTATTTAGTACTAAATTGCGCTCTGCTTCATCTTCTATTTTTATGTCGCTTGGTAAGAAATCTGAAAAATTGTTCTTTATTGCGTCCTTCCATCCATTGAATGAATCAAGTTTGAATAATCCTTCTTTGTTTGCAAAAGTCATATACATAGGTATACTTTTCTTCTGCTTTCGTAACAATTCCAACGGAGCCTCTCTGAGGAAAGGCTCTTCGTCAATATCGTTTTCGACACACGGGACCCAACCTAAACCCGCATCTTCTCTGTTCACAAAGTATTTTCCTGAATAAAGTTTCTCAAATGTCTGAGAGGTAAGAAACTTGTCTAGTTCAGTGATGTCTGAGGACTCAAACCCTAATTCAGCTGCCAACTTTCTTGCATTATATATTGGATCTTGTTGTATACTCCAACCAGAAATTCCTGAACCACTTTGCATTATGGCCCTTTTGAAGTAGCCTTCTGCTATTGGTGCCAAAGTCATTAGCTCAACTGAAGCAGATCCTGCACTGCAGCCTTCAATTGTGATATCCTTTGGATCACCACCAAAAGATGCAATATTTCTTTTTACCCAACGAAGAAGAGCCAACTGGTCTTTCAGTCCAGCATTTCCTGGCACATTTTCTGTTCCTAGACATAAGAATCCGTGCACTCCAAGACGGTAGTTGAATGAAACGAATATCAAATGACCTTGGTCCACTAAGGCTCCGGGATTAACGTAATTTCCAGATCCAATTTGGAAAGCCCCACCGTGGAAGTCGACCATTACAGGTAATTTGGTTTTATTCGTTTTCGGTACGTAGACATTAGCGACGAGGCAGTCCGCGGACATGCCGCTGTCGCTGAGTGCGGCTCCTTGGAAGCAAACTACGTTGCGATTCACAGCGTCGAAAGGTTCAGTCCAGTTAGGTGGTGGCAAAGGGGCCTGAAATAAAGCCCAAATACAATATTTACTTCTATAGATAATGAAATTATGAATGAGTTAAATCTAGTATGTTATACGGCATTGAATGTTAGGGAATAGATAATGCAACTTTTAACAAAATACGTGAGGAGAATAAAAAATGTTGGCTGTGCCCGAAATGTAAGTGGTCACCACCAAAAGCTGACTAAATACTCACTCCAATTTGTACTGCGCTCAACGATTTTTACATAGAAGAAGAGAAGAAGAAGAAAAATAATTTATTTGGCAAAAACAAAATAAAAATTACAATAAAAAATCATACAAATATCATATTGCCAAATTGGTTCTGGCTCAGCATATGTGCCTCAGCCGCGTGTCTCGCAGGACACGTCAGCTGCTGCACGCTGGTTTTCAGCCAGCACCAGTTAGTCTGACAACATTAAAAACATGATGCTCTATGTAGCGTATATATTTATACAAATAAAAAACAAACATTTACCGTTAACATTCATACAGTCCAAATACATAAGGACACAAAAATAATTAGGTAAGAATGGAAATTGGTTCAAACATCAAACATAAAAGCACAATTGTTAAGTTTTATAAATTAATAACTCAGCAATATCTCCGCCTTGCACAAACGACACCATTCCATCAACCACATAAAATAAAACCAAATTCTGTTCCATTTCAAAAATAGCAAAAGATACTCGTGAAAATATTAAATATATTATAGTAATGAAATAAAAATTATAACAAAATGTGACGATTATATTTTGTGTATATATATAAAAAATAAAATAAAATGGGAATTTAAATTTATAATAGATAGGTGCTATATTATATGATATGAGGTACAACTATAGTAAAGATTGAAGTGATAATAATAATCGTTTAAGTTTAAATTTAAAAGTGTTAACAGAGTTGAGATCGCGTAATGGTGGTGGTAAATCGTTCTAACACTTTGAAGCTGCGAATCGAAAGCTTCCCCGAAACGCAGTAGTGCGATGCTTTGGTATCACGAGCAGATATGAGTGACCTCTCGTCTGATATTGGGATACCGTCCTGGACCATACTAGCTTTTCATATAGATATGCAGGTTTTTTATTTTTAATTACATCAAACATGAGAGTAGCCAGGTGAAGTTTTCTTCTAGACTCAAGGTTTAATAGTTTATTCGTGTTAAGGTAGGGCGTGACATGCGTACGAGCAGGTATACTGAAGCAGTACCGCGCGCATGCATTTTGAACACGTTGGATAAGTGCACGTGTGCGAGCCAACAGACAAGGGCCATATACCACGTCCCCATAGTTAAGCTTGCTTAACACAAGTGATTCGCAGAGAGTTATACGAATATCGACGGACAAGTAATTACGTATCTTATATAAAACCTTTAGCCTAAAAAAGCAGTTAGCGACAACTTTAACGAGATGGTTCTCAAATTTTAATTGGCTATCAAAGAGAAGTCCTAAATTACGTGCCTCATCCACTCTTTCTATTCCTACTTCACCAATTTTGACAATCGGACCGCTTTCATTAAAGGTCTGTTGCTGCTGTCTAGTTCCGAGTATCATGTATTTTGATTTAGTGGGATTAAGGACCAATGAATTTTTTGTAGACCAATCTTTGATGTTATTAAGATCTTCGTTTACCAACCTCACTGCATCCTCAGTATGATTACATTTTTTTGACATATAAAGCTGTAAATCGTCTGCGAACATATGATATTGACAATTATTTATGCATTTCGTTATATCGGCTGTATACAGGATAAATAGTATTGGAGCCAAGTTGGATCCTTGTGGCGCGCCCCTTGGAACGGGATAACTTTGAGAGCATTTTACTTTACCGTCTCTTTTGAACAATTCGACAATCTGATATCGTGAAGTGAGATAACTGCTAAACCATTTTATTGTTTGCGGATCAAACCCATAATATTCTAATTTGGAGAGCAATAAAGGCTTATTCATGCCATCAAATGCCCGTGTAAAATCGAGTAGAAGAAGAATAGTTGCTTCACTCCGATCTTGGGCGTACAGTATATTATCGACAACATCTATCAACGCCGTTGATGTGCTATGATTACTACGAAAGCCAGATTGGAAAACGGGAAGAATATTGTTCTTTTCAACATATTGTGTGAGCTGTTCGCATACCACCTTTTCAAGAATTTTGGATAGGCAGGGTAATAAGCTAATAGGTCGCAAGTCAGAAGCCGATTCTGGATTGGATTTTTTAGGAATAGGGCGTATTAGAGCAGTTTTCCATGAATCGGGGAAAGAATGGTCATTTATAGATCGATTTATAATATGTGTAATAACTTCAATTGTGTGTGGCAATCTCATGATGATCATCGAGAGCGATATTCTATCAACACCTTGAGCGTCTGTTTTAAGAGTATTTATTATCCGTTTAATTGATTCCGATGTCACTTTCCTTAAACTAAATGTCGTGTTACCGTGTCTATGTGATTTATAAAATGTCATTAATGATTGGTCAGCAGTGTCACTTCCGGGCACATTAAGGAAATGTTTGTTTATCTCATCAGGATCGTCAAAGTGGTCTGGCAAGTCGGGATCAGCGTGCTTTGAAAGAATCGTTGCTTTTAGGTTTTTCCAAAGGCGCTGCGAGTTTTTTCCATATTTGTTTATATGTGACTGAAAAAAACTTTTCTTTTCAAAATGTAATGCTACATTGACCTGATGTTTGAGTTCTTTATAGTACCTTTTTTTTGAGTCTGTATTAATGTGACGATATTCCGAATGTGCTTTATCACGCAAAGTCATCATCGATTGCAAGGTATCGGTTATCCATGGATGTTTCTTTTCACGTATAATAATAGATTTAAGTGGCGCATGGAGATCAAACAATAATGTTAAGCATTCCGTGAAAGCGGTAACCATGTCGGATACATTGTTTAAATGAATAATACCTTTCCAATTAATCGTCTCAAGGTCTAATTGAAAAAGTTCAGGGACAATATCCTTGAGGGGTCTGAATGTCACTTGTTTAGGTGTTAGTTTTGGTTTACGAATGTTGCAAACCACTGTGAGAAATGCATGACGTCCTAGTTCGGGTATATAGTGAACTGTTAAGGAAGATATTGAAATGTCAGTTAGTATGAGATCAATAGCAGTCGCACTTGTATCGGTAAAGTGCGTTGGCTGATTTACCACCTGTATTAAGTTAATAGTTTTACAAAAGTCACTCAGAAAATTATAGTTTCTATCACATTTATCAAGGAAGTTTATGTTCAAATCTCCTAGTAACATTATTTTGTCAAATTGTTGAAAGGAGGAGATTGATTCAGTTAATGCGTCAAAAAAAGTCCCAGCATCTTGCCATGGCGGTCGATATGCAGTACCAACAATAATGTTCATGGCGTTAAATTTAAATCTGAGCCACATTTGCTCAACAAGTGGAGATGGAGGGTGCCGCATTATGGAAACGGAGAGACCACTTCGAACATAAAAACCAACTCCGCCTCCACGAGAGCGGCCGCTGCTGCCGCACCGGGGCACGTGCCGCAGCTTGTACCCCGGCACCACGGGAGCGCGCTCGTCCTCGCCACGTCTCAACCACGTCTCATTAATGGCTAAAACGTCTACTTTAAAACGTTCAACAGAAGCGACAAACTCATCTTGTTTCGATCCCAACGATCCCGCATTAAAAAGGCCTAATTTAAGTAAGTTTTTAGAGAAAAGCTTGATTTATTAGTATTGAAACTGTAAAGGAGTAAATAAGTGAATAAAAGAAAAAATATAAACGGAGAATGATTATTACATAGCGATGGACTACGTTGAGATCGAATTCGGACTGAGTGATCGCGTAAAAAACACAAATTGCAAAATTCCACGATACCACAAAAAAACAAACTAAAACGGCATAAATAACCAAACATAGTAATATTTGAACATGTAGCTCTAGTAGCACCATATACCTTATAAGAAAAAAAATACATAACAAATTTAAAACTATATATAATAATATCAATATCACAATAAAATTACTATCTAATGAAATAAAAATCCAACTGAAAAGTATAAAATAATTTTTATTTATTTTATTATGTACAACTCTATTCAACTTCTTATTTTTGAAGTCGGTGCCAAACCAATTTTCATGACAAAGAAGAACGAATATTAGTGGCCCGCCCAAGTTGAGTGAGTTCTCCACCCCATCAGCGTATGTCATCCTTATAAACCTTCCTTTTTAATCAATTAATAAAAAAAATCGCATTAAAATTCATTTCGTAGTTTTACAGATTAAAGTATTCATAAGGATGTCCGTATATCCCAGACAGGGAGAGAGAAAGCGACTTTGTTTTGTACTATGTAGTGATTTAGATTCTCGATCGTCTTTTTACAAAGTGTTAGAAGTATTGGTTGTGCCAACTCGGTGCATGCATGTCTCTGTCGAATTGTTAATTCCGTTAGTTTGAAATCTGATAATCTTACATAATCTAACCTAACGTTAGTTTACTATCTCGCTATCTATCTAAAATTATAATTTACTAGTATTTACAGTTTTACGGTGACATGTATATTATGATAATTTCTCTGCGGAGTGCGACGCATGCACACCAGGCTAAGCACCGCTCACTGTCCCCCAATTCCATCCTTTATAAAGCGACGTCGTTGCGAGCGGAAGAAATTTCTTGATTTTTGAGCGCGATTGTGTTACCTACTGTTGTTGAGGCACTATCGATTGATTTATTATTCGTATGGTTTTCTCTATGTAGCAATTTTCATTTCGGATTTGTCTGTTTGGCACCGACTTCAAAAAGAAGAAGTTGAATAGAGTTGTACATAATAAAATAAATAAAAATTATTTTATACTTTTCAGTTGGATTTTTGAAGGCGGTTCTTTTTTAAATAAAAAATAATAATATTTAATTTTTCTGTTTAGTTTTTAATTTGAAGTTTTTGTTTTTGTTTTTTATTTTATACTTTTTAGTGATAAGTTCTTAAATCACTCTGAGTTTTTTTAGTGAATTAGTGATAGTTTTTGAGAGATAAGTTTTACTGTCCGTTTATTTTATAGTTTTTTTAACAGGTAGTTATAATATTTGTTATTATGACTTTAGCTTACTTGTTACTATTTTGTTTACCTGCGGGCCTAGATAGAAAAGCAAAGGATGCTTTAAATAAAAGTCGCGTAAGGGAGAACGAAACACCCACCGAAAAAAAACAAAGACTTCAGCAGGGCAAGCACGAGCCGTATTTAAACTAGTTATCGCGTGGGATAAAGCAGCCATCTTTTACGCACTTACTTAGTATCGTATACTGCATATCTCATTCTAACCGTTATCGTGTCGATAATTCGTGCTTGCCCTTCAGAATGAGAGAGATCGTCAGCGTGCTGCTCTTGCTGCCGAAACAGCTGAGCAAAGAGAAGTTCACCTATCACAAATGCGAAGAAACACTCTTATATATATGTAGCGTTGAGTCGAGTAAAATCCCTTGATGAGATGGCTTTAAGTGATATAGATTCAAAGAAATTACTTAAATGGTTAAGACCATTCCGAAAGTGCGAAATTCCCCATGACGAAAGCGCCTTGATTGAAATGACCAGGATGAAAAACATGATGTTGCAATATATATTTTTTTCTTTAATATAATTAAGAGTAATTTATTCATGTTTTTATATACATTTTTGTTCAATAATTTAGTAACTCTGTTTATTACTAATAAAAAAACTTTATTAACATATATTGATAAATTTCTGTCTAGTATTGATAACTTTACGTACATACTTATATTTCAAACTAAGAAACCTCCTTTTTTTCGAGTCGGTTAAAGAACTTTTAACGCATCTTCTAAATGTAACGAATACTTTTCTGAAAACCGCATCCAAATAGCTTAAGCCAAACGTGAGATAATCGCGGACCAACACACATACATACAGGTCAAACACAGAACCTCCTTTCTTTTTTTGGTCGGTCAAGGCACTAAAACCTTCTCCTAAATGTAACGAATACTTTTCTGAAAACCGCATCCAAATAGCTTAAGCCAAACGTGAGATAATCGCGGACCAACAGACATACATACAGGTCAAACACAGAACCTCCTTTCTTTTTTTGGTCGGTTAAGGCACTAAAACCTTCTCCTAAATGTAACAAATACTTTTCTGAAAACTGCATCCAAATAGCTTAAGCCAAACGTGAGATAATCGCGGACCAACAGACATACATACAGGTCAAACACAGAACCTCCTTTCTTTTTTTGGTCGGTTAAGGCACTAAAACCTTCTCCTAGATGTAACGAATACTGTCCTGAAAACCGCATCCAAATAGCTTAAGCCAAACTCGAGATAATCGCGGACAATTATACATACATACATACATACATACATACAAACAATCGAACTGAGAACCTCCTTTTTTGAAGTCGGTTAAAAATAGAAATAAAAATAAAAAACAACTCATCTATACGTTTCTGTGTGGTTCTGTAGAACGCAAGCCAAAAACCCGCGATATGTCTTCCGTGTTTATTATTTGATGTGCGTTCGAATCAGGGCTTTTCCTTGCAAATACACGGCCATCCTTGGTCCATACATAACGCCATCCTTGAGTACGACCTGCTTCTCGGGCTTTCCCAAACAATAGTCTATTGGGCTTAGTTAGTCTTTCATTTATGAAAAACTGACGAGGCTCATGTGGGGGTAGACCAATGTCCGCAGTTGTTACTCCTCGACGTGACCTGGCACTTTTGAGTAGCGTGTCCCGAACGGTGCGCCGAGTCACTCGCAGCACTATAGGGCGGGGGCGCGGGGTGGTGGCGACGGCGGCGGCGGCGTGCGGGCGTCGCGGCCCGACTCGCTCTACGGATATGATGTCCCGTTCCTCGAGCTGCACTCCAATCTTAACAGCAGCCGCCAACACTATGTGGCTGACACTCTCCCCGTCGTTTTCCGGTATTCCTGAAATCTCCACTTCAGTCATCAAGTCGCGTCGCTCGCGCTCATCTAAATCATTACGGAGTTGGCATATAGTTTCCTTTAGACTTGTCGATTCCATAGTGTTCTTTACGGTTTCAAGCTCTGTTTGGAACTGTGCGGCCAAGAAATCTGTGGTTGCTGAAAAATCATCCTTCAGTGTTTTTGTCACCGTAGTTATTTCTGACGCCACTGTAGTCCTTATAAAGGCCATAAGTGACTTTTTCAGGTCTTCAATTTTTGAATCAAACAAATCACTGAACTGTTGGAGGTTTATTGTATCTGATTCACGTGGAGGTGTTTTGAGTCGCTTATGTAGGGAGTGCTCGTCGCAAGCAGTAATAGTTTCTTCGGCGGTTGAATCATGTCTACGCACCGGCGTGGCATCGCTCCTTTCCTTGCGGGCCGCTATGTTACGACATGTATCACACGTCCATGGTTTCGTAAAATTGGCCATGTAAGTAGCAGATGTCACATTTAGACATTGATAGTGATAAGTTGCACGGCAACTTGTACATCTCAGTATATCTGAGCGAGCAATTTTATTCACGCATGCCAAACAATCCATATTTTCGAATTAATACAGATGTTATATTATTTGAAGGAGAAGCGTTAGTTCAATGACGCATCAAAGATAAGTGCGGCGTAGTCTATTACAAGATTTAGCACTCACACATGCACACAAACAGCAATATGAATGCAGGACAGCTATTGGTTGAGTTTTTCGTAGCGCTTGCGTTGATGATCTCGCTGTCGGCTACGAATTATTGTGTGTCTCGTTCTGCTCTCGCGTCGCACTCGTCTAGCACCGCATCTATCGTCCGCGACGATTTTGCGTAGACCACTTCACTTTCTTTGTTCTTTTAAATATAAAAAAGCCGTTAACGTTTAGAAATATCCAGTTTGTTTAGTATTACTAGACAATGAAGCACTAAGTATTAGTTTCACTTGCACAATCGTTTCACTATCATATATTTCTAATCCTCAATTGCAAAAAATCGAAGGAATTATTGGTTTATAATCGATTTTGACAATTTAATATATATACTGTGGCGATAACAGTGTTTACGCTACAACGGTACGAGTACAGAGAGAACGACAACATACGAATTAATAACATTAAATCAGTACGTGGAAGCAGGCTGGGAGCCAAATCTGTTAGATCTTTGACGCCCATATACTCGCCACAGTCCAACAAATTACAAACACAATTCAACAACTCAAGTAACCAGAGAATGAATTTAATTCAGAAGTGTAGAAACACAAAGAACAACTATTGTCTGCAAAACTGGATTTCGAAAAAGAACTTCAAAATTTTACCAGTTTTGAAGAAAAGCTTGAAAACTTACAAGCCAAAATTTCATCTTATGAAGAACGTATCAGAGCTGCTGACGAAAAACTGAACGAAAATCCTGTACTCAAAAATGCAATAGCAAAACTTCAAGAACAATGACAGCACATCACAAGCCCTGCTTCGGAATGGATTAGACATTTGCGGCTGAACAGAAAGCAAGAACGAAAATCCTATCCATATACTACAACTCATTGGAGTAAAAGTTTGTTTAAAACTCTCAGAAAACGACATAGAATACTCTCATCGCATAGGAACTCATAACCCGGAAGACAATGAACATACTAGCAAGTCCCGTGTCTTCACAGTTCCCAGTTTCCCGTGATAATTTCCTAAAAGCAGCAAGAACAAGGCGTCTCTCCGCTACTGACATTGGAATAGAAGGACCAAAAAGAAGCTACTTCAATGAACGTCTTACCCTCAAAAAACTACTGTTTTTTCGTGAGTGCCGACATAAATGAAAACAAGCCGGATACAAAAGCTGCTGGTCTAGCGGTGGACAGATCTTCTTTAAAAAACGTGAAGGGAAAGACTATGGCACTAAGCCTTTTGTTGTCAAATCGCTGGAAAGTCTCAATTACAAAATCCAGCGTGATGCAACAGCAAGCCAAAAAAAATGTCGTATACCCGAGGTCGTGGGTTCGATCCCCACCGGTGTCTTAAGTTTTTCTTTCCTTTATTTATTAGTAACAATACCGTTCTTCTAGATAACTCAAAAACTCGAGTAGTTTTTGGTCAAGAAAAACCTTAGCTTCAGGATTGATATTTGTTTTCAATTTTGGAATTAGAAACTTATCAGCCACTTTTGGAAATTTGAGTGGGGATAAGATAATAAAGATAAAGGTTGTTGGTGATGGGTCTCCAACCGCATCGCCCTAAAATCCCTTAAAAGCCCCAATACCGTTAGTCGCCTCTTACGTACACCTACCGGAAGAAATGGGGTAGTGCTATTCTAAGCCAACACTACACAACAAAATAAAAAAAATATCAAGAGGATCTTCCACGCGGCTCTGAACACAAGGCTCGGCACGCGCAGGGGTGGGCGTCGAGGTTGCCCCCATGGCCCAGCTTCGTCTCGGGGGGGAACGTCCCCCCCGGTCATTGGGCACCTCCCCAGGCAATACAGGGGAGGGGTGGCTATCCCCATTTCTGGGGATAAGCCACTAAGGAGGGTGAGGGAGGGTGAGGATGCGTGTCACGCATATAGTGATATATAACAAAAAATGGAGGTAAAAAAAAAAGGGAGGTGGTAGTTTCTAATTAAAAAATATATATTGGGTTATATTCAAACCCAATCAGGCGAAGAAAATGATAAAAAATATATGTTCTTAGCATTGACCAGTAACAATAGAAATTAAAATTATGCTTGGTAAAAGTCCATTGTTAGTAAATTAAATTAAAATAATATATAAGTAAATATGAAAAGTGCTTGATGTTAAATAAAAATTGATACTTGCGCCATGAATAGGATCCAACAGCAATTTATTTGCATTGAAAAATAAGACTTATTAACTACAGTAAACTATTTAAAAAAAACAAGAATGCCTAAAAGTAACTCTACCTTGAATTTTTCAGTCCCGGAAGGTACGGTTGCATATGGAATCCCGAAAAACTGATAGTATTTTCCATCAGTAGATATGTGACCTTTGACAGGACCTTGGGTAATATTTACTATTTTCACTGAATTATCAGCTCCTTTTACACTTAAAATAAATAAAGAAAAACCTAAAAGCTTTATGGCCTCCATGTTGTAGCGACCGCGGACGAATTACGAATGATATATTAAGTCTCATCCGTCGCTTTTATACTGCAGCTTAGAAGCTTGTTCAATTGAACAAAGAGCTCGACATTTATTGTTTAATAAGTTGATAAAGAAATTTGTTAAGGCGTTGTGAATTAGTTAACCTTGTCTGTGAAATGACAATAAGTGTGGCTGAGTTTTGTCTGGCAGACGCAGTGTGGGGCGCCCTCCAGCCCGCTGGACCGACGACCTAAAGCAGGTGGCCGGGAGTGGTTGGATGAGGCTGGCCGAGGATAGGAAGAGGTGGCGCGCCATGGGAGATGCCTATGTCCAGCAGTGGACGAGTGTGGGCTGATGATGATGATGATGATGTGTCTGAGTTTTAACGAAGGGGCGGTGAATTAGATAATTATTAAAAAAATATCATGGCTGATGTAGTTTTATTAATCCAAATACACAGTATTTTCATCATCATCATCATCGGCAAATAGACGTCCACTGATGGACATAGGCTTCCAATTGGTACGAAAATATAATTACATGTCATTTAATCAGGTTTTAATGTCACAAGTAAACAACAATTATGCATTTAAAAGTTACTGCACTTAGCAATGTGCTGTAAATTTTAAATGATGTAACAAATTTTATGCAAGACAATAAATTATTATTATTTTAAAATATATGAAAACATAAATACATTTACTTATGTATTATTAGCTGTGTAGTGTCGGCTTAGAATAGCAGTACCCCATTTCTTCCGGTGGGTGTACGTAAGAGGCGACTAACGGTATTAGGGCCTTTTAAGGGATTTTTGGGCGATGCGATTGGAGACCCATCACCAACAACCTTTAGGTTACCATCTTTTCCCCACTCAACTTCCAAAAGTGGCTAAAAAATTTCTAATTTCTCAGCTCTGGCTACCCCTTTTAGGGATTTATAGCCGTGAGTATATGTATGTATGTATATGTATTTACTTATGGCTATAAATCCCTAGATGGGTAGCCAGAGCTTCAGAATAAGAAAATCCTTAGTAACTTTTGGAAGTTATGTTTTTGGTGATGGGTCTCCAACCGCATCGCCCCAAAATAACTGAAAAGTCCCGATACCCTTAATCGCCTCTAAAAATCACCCATGGGAAGAAATGGAGTAGTGCTATTCTAACTACACTACACAGCTTATTATTCAAACTTTTATTCAGTTGAATCCTTGAACTTTCGTAAGTACGTAAGTTATCAGAAATCTTTTATACTTATAAATAATACAAGAATAAATTTATGTATTTTACATAAACAGGGAAATTCAATTAAATGCATAGACGTAGGTTTGGTTCTATTAGTTTAAATAAATAATACAGATTATTTAAACATTGTTTTAAAATAAACGATATTTCCAAATGGTCACGTGTGCCAATGTCAATTAAAACAAAAGGCTAAAATATTGAAAAACACAATTATGTATTTTTCTATTTTGTCTAGTACAAAACACATTTTTAGAATAGATTAAAACTGAGAGTTTTTAATATAAAAGAACAGAATATAATAAAATACTCCGAAATTGAATGAGGTGAAATATAAAAGACTTACTTACTTACTTATACTCACGCCCATTGTTCCCATTGGGGTAGGCAGAGACTATCGATCGCCACTTTGTACGATCCTGACAAACAATTTCAATATCTTCCTCGCATTTTCCGTCCCTTGTAAACAAACTTCCCAGATATACAAACTCTTTCACTTGTTCCACTTTCTTGCCACCTATTGTAATCTCACATTCTGTCATACTTTCCTCTCTCTGGAAAACCATTGTCTTGGTTTTGTCCACATTCACTCGCATGCCCTTTCTTTCAAAAGACTTACACGCAATATTCACCATCTCTTGCAACTCATTTACCGTTGATGCAAGTAATACTTGATCGTCAGCGTATAAGAGGCATTTAATGATGAATCCTTCCATTCTCAGACCATAATCACTTTCGCGTAGTTCTTTCAAACAGTCATCCATGAACAGATGGAAAAGCCACGGAGAAGCTACACAACCCTGACGTACACCCCTAGAGATTTCAAACCAGTCCGTGTTTTCTCCGTTTATTCTTACACATGCACTGGAACCCTCATAGAGTGACTCCAATGCACGTATAAGTTGGCTCCCCAAACCGAACTTAGACAACACCTCCCACAAATTCTTTCTTACTACCCTATCATACGCCTTCTCCAGATCAATGAAGGTGCAATACACTTTTTGGTTCTTTGCTAAGAATTTTTCTGTGATGCACCTTAAGGAGAAGATTTGATCCATACATCCCATTCCCTTTCTAAACCCTGCTTGCACATCCCAGATTTTCTCATCAGTTTCTTTCATCACTCTTTCAATCAATACCTTAGCATACAATTTACCGACAGCACTAAGTAGGCTAATACCACGGTAGTTTTTTGCTACCTGGCGTGACCCTTTTCCTTTATATAGGGGCACTATCACCGCTCGGCACCAATCATTTGGTACTTTGCCAAGTGCCCAACACTTTCGAAAAAGGAAGAACAGCCAAGAAGCTACTAACCCTTTACCAGCCCTTAGCATTTCGATATTAACTCTATCATACCCTGCCGCTTTCCCTAATTTCATACATTTCATCGCTTTTACAATTTCTTCCATACTTATCACACTTTCACACATATCACCCAACACTTCGTTACAATTAATATTAATATCAATTGCTCAAGTAGTGGGGTCATCCTCTTTTTCAAAGAGACCCTCGAAATAATCCTTCCATACCCTTTTTATTCTAATTCCATCAGTCATTAATTCACCTTTTTCATCCTTCAATACATTTGTACTGGTGTTTTGTGAAACTCCCCTTTCACGTCTGATATATTTCCAAAACAATTTTTGATTGTTTTGGAAATTATTGGAGAGTTTCTTTTCACTCCATTCTTTCAGATCTCGCTTTTTCTGCTCTATTTTATTCTTAACCATTCTCTTTATTCTCTTATATTCATCTTCAAATCTCTCAACTTCATCATCATTTATACACACATTCATCCGTTTACTAGCTTTGATTGCTAGTAAATCGAGCCAAGCTTTCTTCTTTTCATTCACTGCATCTTTCACATTTTTATCCCACCAACTAGCTGATGGTCTAATTTTCCTTTTGCTCACTCCACAAACTTCCGTCGCATATTCAACTAACGTAGATTTGAGCACACTCCATACATCTTCAATTTCCATTTCATCCGTCATTTCTACGCAACTCAGTCTTTCATCCAATTTCTTAACATATTCATCTCCTATTTTTTCATCTTCTACTAAATTTTCTACTCTTATTCTCGAAGGTTCAGTAGTTGGCACTCTAGTCTTATGACGCCACCGTTTGAACAGACCCCTTACTCGTGACACGACGAGGAAATGGTCTGTTCCCACGTTGACACCTCTATAGACTCTAGTGTCAACCACTTTTGATTTCAGTCTTTCATCCACAATCACAAAATCTATCATACTTCTCTCGCTACCTCGTTGTCTTGTATACATGTGGATATCTTTGTGTTTAAACAATGTGTTAGTAACACAAAGAAAATTTATTTAAATGCTTTCTCTGCTCAACTTCCGAAATGGCTGAGGATTTTTGTTTGTACTTTTTAGTAAAATACTTGCTTATTTCGTGGAAATTAAGAGCCCATCTACTCGTATGAATGCAGACGCTCTTAATCATTCCGTATCTGAATTCAGTCAAATGGAATAACATTCAGACAGACACAACAAGCTAATTACATTAAAATTATTATTTTTTATGTGACCGTAAAATAAGCAAGAAATTAGTGTAAATAAATTTCAAGTATCATAAATTTTCATGTTATCTCTCTAAACCAATTTTCTGCTTTGGTTAATTGTATTATTGCTCGATAAACCCTGATGTATAAAAATAAAAACAATACTGATGTATCTACCTGCCGCATACAAAAGTGTAAAATATTAATTTATGGAGCTGTAGGTCTAATTGTTTCTTTTATAACTGTGTACATTTGTTATGTCATATATATGTTATTATATGAAATCAATCCACTAATTAGTAGTGTTTTTATTTAGAATTTTATTTATATTATGAATTATAAAATAAAATAAAAATAAAAATCATTTATAAAAATCATTTATAAAATAAAAATTAAATTAAATTATATATATTAAGTATATAAATAAAAATATGTATCATAATATTTGTATGTAGTTTTAATTTATTGTATCATAGTATTTATATGTTTGTTAATAGTTTATTATTTTATAACTAGATTTAAGTATGACTGGATTGTTGTATTGTTTAAGCAGATTAACGCATAGTCATCAGTTTCACCATGTTGTTGTACATCTATCTCACATGACTCTAATTTATTGACCTCTCCATTCAAAGGTTGTCTGGAAGAGATCGCTTTTAGTGATAAGACCGCCAATTGTACTTTTGTTAATTCATTCTGTGTATTTGTAATTGTTTTTCCATATTTGATGTACAATAAAGAGTTTTCTATTCTATTCTATTCTATTCTATTTCAGACTATTTTGTACGGTCCATAGTTTGTTAGTACCAATAAACTTATCACTATGTTAGTAAGAACTTAAAGTAAAACAAAACTAATAATTAAGACAGAAAAAATATAAAAAAATAAATAAAAAGGAAGACAAAAGCACAACACATAATTAACATTTACAGACATTGAATAAAAGCTAATTCAAATATCGGCCACAAGCAGTACCTGGAACATGTGCGTGCACACGCACCCAGTGACTGGCGAGTGGACAGTCTGGCCTCGCACTAATCGTCTTCAGGATGATGTTGGAACTTCCACGCATTCGGCGCAACAAGGAAGCGATCCGCTTTCGTATTACCGCATGAAAGCCATCGGTACGTCGCGCTTCGCTTCAGGTATGTGTGAACATACCTGAAGCGCTACAAAATCGTGGAAGCCGCAACATCACCCTAAAGGCGTTGTTGTATTGTATGCGAAGGGCGTTGAAAGTTCCCTGCGTATAGCTAACCCACAGATTACACGTGTACAGCGTCTGGCAGAAGGCTTTAAAAAGTGTTATTTTCACTGCTGCGCTACACTTTGCAAATCTGCGGGCCAACATGTTGCAGCGAACTGCCATCGCCCTCCTTTCTCTCTCAATGTCAGCATCGTCCTTCAAATCTTCGGTTACAATATGACCAAGGTATTTGAAAGACGACACCCGAGTGAGAGCCACACCGTTAAGGTTCACCGAGGGCACACTGTCCAGCCCACGACCCCTAGCTCGAAAGACCATTATCTCACTTTTTTTAACATTATAAAGAAGGCCGTGAGATCCCACATACCTTTCACACACAGAAATCAACTTCCTCAGTGCAGCGATCGATGGGCTCAGCAACACCATATCATCGGCGTAACTAATGCTGTTTATTAAAAGGCCATCGAGAGAACACCCGACATGTGTGTTGCTGAGCGCAACGATCAGCTCATTCATGTAGAGGTTGAAGAGTGCAGGAGAGGTTAAGCCTCCCTGCCTTACTCCACACTCCAGCCTGTACTCCTCCGAGAATTGTCCAAGCCACTTGACCCGGTTAAGCTGATTTCTATACCAATATTTGAAAATATTAATAACCTCCCCCGGTATGCCGCTGTCAGCGAGCTTTACCCAGAGGAGATCGTAGTTCACCAGATCAAATGCCCTAGACAAATCCAGAAACGCAGCGTAGACTGTCGTCTTCCTACCAGTGTAGTACTTGATAATGTGCTTAAGAGAGGCAATCGCACATTCGGTCGATAACCCAGGGCGGAAACCGAACTGGGCATCGTGAAGCCTAATATATTGCGTTAACTGTCTCTCAAGCAAACCATCAAGCACCTTAGCTGTGATAGTGGCTAATGAGATCGGTCGATAATTCGTCTTGTCAGAGATGTCTCCAGTTTTATTTTTCACAACTGGAATAACGACCGACCTCATCAGATCCGCGGGCAAGTATGCGTGACGTATACATAATGTAAATAACATACCCAGAGTTCTCGGCAAGTGCGGCCCTGCATACTGGAAGTGCTCCACACTAAGGCCGTCGTGTCCTGGCGATTTACCTCGCGTCATTCCTTTAATGCAATTTTAACAATTTAATTCCTTTTTATGCATGTAAACTTTTACGTAATTAATTAGAATGTACATTATTTTAAATATTTCATGTGATATGTGAAAATGTTTTACTTAATTAATTTTGAGTACATTGTAATATTCTTTGCATGTACACCTTTAAAGTTATAAGTAGTAGAAATAAAGGCTTTTTTATTTTATTTTTATTTATTTACATTTGTTATGTAAACGACTGTTTGTTTCCTAAATAAATGAAAATAAAAATAAAATAAAATAAATTTCTAAAATGGTTATCGAAAAACTAACAACAAAAGATTCAGTTCAGATTATCATAATCTTTCAAATTATAAGATAAAACCAAGTAAAAACTATAAGGTGGGATTATCTTTTCCCCACTCAACTTTCCAAAAGTGACTGAGGAATTTCTAATCCCTCAGCTCTGGCTTCCCCTTCTAGGGATTTACAGCCGTGAGTGTATGTATGTATAAGGTAGAAATATATATTGCCATTTTTTTTGTCGTGTTGTGGGACATCATCCGTTATACATAATTACTTACTCCCTCGTACGACCACTCCATTATTATGGGTGATTTTAACACTTGTCTTAAAAAAGGAGATTTCCGCTCTAAATCCCTAGTTTCAATTTTCCAAAGTAGTAATTTTCATATTCTACCTCTTGATGCCACTCATAACTTACCAAATTGTACGCCGTCTCTTTTAGACCTTATAGCTGTCTCTTCTCCCAATCATGTTGCTTTTCATGGACAAACTCCGGCTGATGCTTTTTCTCATCACGATCTTCTGTACTTGTCCTATAAACTTCGCCCTCCTAAAAATAAGTCAAAAATTCTTCTGCAACGCAGCTTTGGTAGTATAGATCTGGATAGGCTGCGACATGATGCCTCGAACATTGACTGGACGTCATGTACTACAGCGGATACTGTCGATGAACAAGTGAACATTTTTAATACTCTACTAACAGCACTTTATGACGTTCATGCACCAATAAAAGCGGTGAAAATGAAACATTTACCGGCACCATGGCTCAGTACTGATATTAAAAATCTTTTGACTAAAAAAGCACGTGCCAAGTCTAAATTTAAATCTCGACCAACTGATGTAAATAAAGAAAAGTATGTTTTAATTCGAAATCATTGCAATAGGGTGTGTAGGGATGCACAACGACACCACATTTATGAATCCGTTGAAAATGGCGATCCAGCTAAAATCTGGAAGTTTCTTAGATCCTTAGGAGTTGGAAAATCTCGTCAAGATTCAATCCCAAAAGACATTGACCTCAAGTTACTTAACAATCATTTTTCCTCATCTTCTGCCTTTGGAGGTTTTCAAAAGGCTGAAACATTAAATTATCTTTCTGCACTTCCAACTCCGGATCATCCACCCTTTAATATGTGTCAATTCTCCGATTGTGATGTTAATAAGAACATTATATCTATTACATCAAACGCAGTAGGCGGTGATTGTATTAGCCGTAAAATGATATTGCCTATCCTTGACATAATTGTTCCCGTTATCACCAAAATCTTTAACAATTCCATATCCTCAGGATCATTTCCAACAATATGGAAAGAAGCCCAAGTTACCCCTATTCCTAAAAAAGTCAATCCTAAGTCCTTTTCTGAATATCGTCCTATATCTATCCTCCCTTTCCTTTCTAAAGTTCTTGAACGATTGGTTAATAGACAACTCAGTGACTTTCTCACTAAAAATGATCTCCTTAATCCTTTTCAATCTGGTTTCCGTCCTTCTCACAGTACTGTCACGGCTCTTGTCAAAATTACTGACGACATTCGTTTGGGGATGGATAAGGGTCTGCTGACTATCCTGGCATTGCTAGATTTCAGTAGTGCCTTCAACACAGTTGACTTCGAAATATTATTAGCTTTACTTTGTTCTCTTAACATATCTCCAACGGTGATTGACTGGTTTCGTAGTTATCTACTAGGACGACGGCAGCGTATTCGCATCGAGGAGTCTTACTCTCCCTGGTGCGAGTTAACTGCCGGTGTTCCACAAGGTGGTGTGTTGTCTCCTCTTTTATTTGCTATATTTATTAATAGTATTTCTCTTCAACTAACTTCTTCCTACCACCTTTATGCAGATGATCTTCAGATTTACACACAGGCTAATTTTGACCAATTAAATATGTCCATAAACTTGATTAATGTTGATTTGGAGCGGATTTTGAAATGGAGTGAAGCATATGGACTAAAAGTGAATCCAAATAAGACACAGATAATTATAGTCGGTAGTTCTCGAATTATTTCTAGGATCGACTATAAGTCACTACCGCCTATATTATTTGACGGAACATCAATTCCTTTTAGCCCTACAGTTAAAAACCTAGGGATAATGATAGACAGCACCTTATCTTGGGTGCCACAATTAGAAATGGTTAGCCGGAAGATGTTCGCTTCAGCGGGATCCCTCAGAAGGTTGCGTAATTTTCTTCCTACTGCTACTAAAACTGCGTTAGCTCAATCACTTCTCTTGCCCCTTCTTGACTATGCTGATACCTGCTACCTTGATATAACTGAAGAGCAACTTAATAAACTTGAGCGCCTCCAAAACTTTTGCATTAGGTTTATTTTTGGATTGAGGAAATATGATCATGTATCTGTATATCGCACTCAACTGAAATGGCTTCCTATTCGTCTCCGCCGGAATGCACATACACTTTCTCTCCTTCACTCTATTTTATTCAATCCTGCCACCCCTTTCTATCTAAAAGAACGTTTTCAATTTCTCTCCTCTTCCCACGATCTTAATCTACGTTCTGAACATAATCTTCTATTAAGCATTCCCTCCCATTCAACCAATTACTATGGCTCCTCCTTCACTGTGCAGGCTGTTCAATTGTGGAACGCACTTCCGGTAGAGATTCGTCAGGCTAAATCCCAATCTATTTTTAAGGATATGGTAAAAAAGCACTACCTCACTGAAACGCTATAATACTGTTGCAAATTAAATTATATATATTAAGTATATAAATAAAAATATGTATCATAATATTTGTATGTAGTTTTAATTTATTGTATCATAGTATTTATATGTTTGTTAATAGTTTATTATTTTATAACTAGATTTAAGTTTGACTGGATTGTTCTATTGTTTATGCAGATTAACGCATAGTCATCAGTTTCACCATGTTGTTGTACATCTATCTCACATGACTCTAATTTATTGACCTCTCCATTCAAAGGTTGTCTGGAAGAGATCGCTTTTAGTGATAAGACCGCCAATTGTACTTTTGTTAATTCATTCTGTGTATTTGTAATTGTTTTTCCATATTTGATGTACAATAAAGAGTTTTCTATTCTATTCTACATAATACGTATTAAGATATATTATATGGTGTTCAGAGTACCCACGTTTTGCATGGACAGTATACTTACGTGATAGGGAGCAGGCCTATCGCCGTTTTGTACGAATACACTGTCACATGACTAAGTACAACTCAGCCATGTGGGTTTCCTCACGATGTTTTCCCTCACCGTTAACAACCATGATAAATTAACCACACATATGTCTTTAGAAAAGACAAATTGGTGTAGGCCCGACCCAGGATTTGAACACTAGTCGTTTGCACGATAACCGAGTGTTCGTGGTAACGTGGGTACTCTGAACACCAGGTGACAAAGTCACGTGATGTTCAGAAGTATTAGTACCTCTGCCAACCCCTTCGGGGATATTCGGCGTGAACGTTTATGTTTATGTTATGTTATATATTATATCTATGTTTGCTTTTTAATAGTTTTATTCAAGCGTTTAAATAGATCACAAAGAAATATATATCTTTTTATTCTTCTTTAGAATTGTACAATTGAAAGTGTAACAAAGAGATTAATTATAACAATTTACTTTGTTATAACATATTGTCTATGAATAATAGGCTATTTGACTGCAATAAAAATATTCATTTCTTTTATTTCATTAGTCTTAATATTTCTTTTTTGGAGCCATATGTAATAATGCGAGATAAAAATATTGCATTATTTCACTAAAATCCGTCTTTTAAAATAAGTATTTTTGATGCAACTGTCACGTGACTAAAAACGACCGTGATTGGCTATTTCTATAATGACGTAGATCGCACATTAACAGACTGTGTATCGCTTCGCTCATTGGTGTTTAATGCGGAAGTGACGTCATTTGTGTTACAGCCGCCATATTTCTTCAAGTCGCGTTTTCGCGGCACAATTAAATATTGCATTTTCTTTTTCGATTTTTTAATAAAATAGCTAAAATGAAGACAGAAAAATATTTTTTAGGGCTCCTTATAAACAAATTAACACCGTAAGATAGTTTTCAAACCTTAGTCAAATAGCCTATTACACGTACATATCTGTACAATGCTACGGGTCACCCGGAGGGTAATTTAAATGAATGGATGAGTTTGATCTACAAAAATTTGGATTTTTAGAACAACTCTCTACTTTAGATAGGTATTATTTTAAAAATGACTGCCTCCGTGGCGCGCAGTAAAGCGCTTGGCTTCAAGTGGGAGGGGGGGTACACTCACGACTTTAATAATTAAGATTTAACCCGGTTTGGAAGGATATTGCAGGTTTGAATCACCTGATTATCCGATAATTAAGATGATTCCATGCTTCGGAGGGCACGTTAAGCCGTCGGTCCCGGCTACTATTACGGTAGTAGTCGTTAGTCTGCCAACCCGCAATTGGCCAGCGTGGTGGACTAAGGCCAAATCGCCATAAATAGGGTTGGCTCGAGCCAGAGCCGTATACCCGGATGTCGCGGGTCCGAGTCTCGCTGGTGATGAAAATTTTTATTTGCCTAATTGATTAGTTCATCGGGTCAGGCCTACACCAATTTGTCTTTTGTAAAGACATATGTGTGGTTAATTTATCACGGTTGTTAACGGTGAGGGAATACATCGTGAGGAAATCACATGGCTGAGTTGTACTTAGTCATGTGACAGTGTATTCGTACAAAACGGCGTTAGGCCTGCCCCCTATCACGTGAGTACACTGTCCATACAAAACGTGGGTACTCTGAACATCACGTGACTTTGTCACCTGGTATTAGTACTAGTACCTCTAGTATTAGTACCTCTGCCAAACCCTTCGGGGATATTCGGCGTGAACGTTTATGTTATGTATGTTATGATTAGTTCATAATCCCCACATTATGTTTCATGCAAAACAAAACTTTATATGTTTTAGCATGTTTTTTTAAAGACTCACTCAATTAGATCTCCGATTCTACGGCTACGCTCATGGATTAAAATAAAATAAAAAGCGTTTATTTATAAGAAACAAGAGTAAATGCGGTGATAGTGTTGTGACAATCGTTCATCTTGTTGGCGTATGTTATGTTATGTTATGTTATGTTATGTTGTTGTACTTTGCGGTGTGTAAATATTACACTGTTTTAATTTCTGTTACGTATTCAGGAGGGTAGGGGACAACGGTGCAAATGAAACAACGGCTTGTACTACACTGACACTGTAATGACACGAATATCTCTTTTACAAATACCCAACAATCCCTCCCTTACTAGTTTCAAGACAATACAATATTTACATAAAAGGTTTATAATTGACAACTTTTTTATTTCGAAGAGATCTTTCTGTTGTAGCCGATAGATAATCCTCATTCCGGACTGTATTCGTTATTGGATCGGATGGACGTGATAGTGTGTCGGTGGACGTTGGGTCCGACGGTGCCAGCAGCACCAGTGACTCCGTCGGTTCCGAAGCCTCGCTGCTCCGCGATACCTCCTCTCCCTCTCCAGATTGACACTCCGTCGTCGTCTCGACGCGATCGCCCGGAGTTGTGCTTTTCAAGTCTGGTATTACATCTAAATCCCACCAGCCCCGGATCTAGGGGGGGGCAAACCGGGGCACCTGCCCCGGGCGGCAGTTTTAGAGGGCGCCAAAATCAGTTTAGTACATTCTGTATAGTTAGAGCCTAATTGGCAATACTAATAACGTACGTATCACTGCCGGGGATTCTCCCGTATGTCACATGTAGCACTAGAGGCTACACGAACCGAGCCGAATAACCCTTTACGAAAAGGGACGATCGTTGTTTAGTTTATTTTAGATTGCGTGTCCGAGTAATTAGTAAAATGAAACAACAAAGAGCCTAGATGAAAATTTCGCCTTCCTCAGTGGTCACGCATTTTTAAATATGTCGACTGATGATCTGCAGAAACATGGAGCCGATCTAGCTCGAAAATATTCAAAAGACTTGAACGCAGTTGATTTTTGCCAGGAACTTTCTATATCCAAAGACCTAGTAACGGAAATTGATGAAAAATCAAGTGCATTCGACCTGTTATAACATCTGTGTAAGAATGACTTGCAAGAAGCGTTTCCTAAAGTTAGTATAGCTTTGAGGATATACTGCACATTACCGACGACATCTGCCAGCTGTGAGCGAAGTTTCAGCAAACTGAAAATAATTAAAAACTATATGCGTTCAACAATGAGCCAAGAACGTTTATCTGGCCTCACGATTCTAGCTATTGAAAATAAAACTGCCTTTGATACGGACTTTGATGAGCTAATAGATTCTTTCGCGGAAAAGAAAGCACGCCGTGTAAAGCTGCAGTAAGATAAAAGAGAAAAAAAACCGGCCAAGTGCGAGTCGTATCGCGCACTAAGGGTTCCGTACTATCATATATATAGAAAATCCCGTTTGTGTGAAAATCATGGGAGCCAAATTAGGTAAGTAATTTGATTTATGACGTTTAAAAATAGAACTACTGGCTAGATCTCATTCAAACCAATTTTCGTTAGTAGTTTGTATAGTAATACACATCATATATTTTTTTCAGTATTATCATGCCCATATTTTAGAAGTTACGGGGGGGGGACACACATTTTAGCACTTTGAAAAAGTCTCTCGCGCAAACTATTCAGTTTTGAAAAAAATGATATAATAAACCTCAACATCATTTTCAAATACCTTTTGATAGATACCCCACACGTATAGGTTTGATGAAAAAAAAAATGTTGAGTTTCAGTTCTATGTATGGGGAACCCTAAAAATTTTGGTCTTTTTTTCAGATTTTATTTAAAAATCTTAATGCGGTTTACAGAATACATCTACGCACCAATTTCCAATAATGTAGTTCTTATAGTTTCGGAATAAACTGGCTGTGACATACGGACGGACGGACGGACGGACGGACAGACAGACAGACATGACGAATCTATAAGGGTCCCGTTTTTGCCATTTGGCTACGGAACCCTAAAAAACGATGAGGAAAATAAAAAAAATGCCTTGAATATCGGGAGCGTTGTTAATTTTTGTTGTTATATTTAATTTGATGTCACACTAAAGAAAAAGTTATCTATACTTATATTAAATCTGTAGAGAGGTCAATTCTGTACATGAAATATATTTTCAAAATAACTATCAGGGGGTGATTATTTTATATATTTTTTATTTATTCATTTATTTCAGACGTTACAACATCCATATATTTGTTAGTAGACAGTGAAAATGACTTAAACCTATTGTTAGTATTATTATTATTGTAATTTATATAAAATCTTATTGTGTCGTCACTTTGCCACACTGTACGCGGTACATTCCCTGTTCCAGTGAATGGTCCGCACCCAGTGAGCCAAAATGGGACAGTCTAAACGTTTAGCAACAGTCCTCACGATGCTGTTGCTGCTGGCTCGCACCCGTGCCATCAACGAGGCAGTTCGTTTGCGAATTATCCCATAAAAGTCATCGGTTCGCTCTCTCGCGAACATACCAGATGCACTACAAAAGCGTGACAGCCGCAACAGCATCCTGAAGGTGTTGTTGTACTGCACACGGAGCTTATTAAAAGCTTTTTGTGTATAGTTTGTCCAGAGGCTACTTGTATACATGGTCTGACAAAACGCTTTAAAAAGCGTAACCTTGACGTCAACTGAGCAGTTGGAGAAACGGCGAATAAGCATATTTCCTCTAATGCACAGAGATCTTCGCTCTCTTTTAATGTCAATGTCGTCGCTGAGATTCTCACTCAAGATTAGTGATCGATACTGATGCCAAAAATGCATTCAGTAAAATTTTTTTCTGTCTGTCTGTCGGTTTGTATGTTCCTTATGGAAACAAAAACTACTCGACGGATTTTTACGAAACTTTGCACAATTATTCTTCATACTCCTGGGCAGGTTATAGTTATTAGTACTTTTCAGCAGAGTAATGAAGGGGAATTTTGGGAAATTTTGGAAAAACGGGAAAAGTTACTCCATATTTTAAGCTTCCGTCGCGTGTGCAGCCTTAATGGTTAAACTTACATAGAAATCATGTATGACGGAAACATTCTTCATAAAATTGTCTAAAAAATTTCCCGTAACAGTATATGTCTATCTTTTATGGTTGACTCACAATAACACATGTACCTCCTGATAGCTTAGCAGTTCAGAGCATTCTGATTATATTTGTTTACTCTTACGTTTATAATACTCTCAGTCATCCCTAATTTAAAAAAGGTAACATTATTACCTATTCAATAAATAAGAATCAGAAATCGGTAGAGAAACATTGAAATTATACATGAAATAAGCCATCGCGCCCGTGACCAAAACCAAATTGTTACTAATTTACATACTACATACTAGATGGCGCTAGTAATTGCATCCTATATCACGTAATGATTTCTTTTTTAGATTGTTATAAATACTTCATAGCGTTTTATCCAAAAATTTGCTAATAAACGGAAATACTGAACCGTTCAGAAAAGCGCATTCAAAATCACCAAACTACGCTAATTTTCACAATGCTTGAGCAGTGACTGAAGAAAGAAATCTAAGATATTTAAAAAACAACGCTACCCGCGCGGAGCTGGGCCGATCCACTAGTTAGTAATAAATTTGCCGTGTAGTGTCGGCTTAGAATAACACTACCCCATTTCTACCCGTGGGTGATCGTAAGAGGCGACTAAGGGTATAGGGGGCTTTTTAATTGATTTCTGGGCGATGTGTTTGGAGACCCGTCACCAAAAACATTTATTATAACCATCTTTTCCCAATCAACTTCCAAAAGTGGCTGAGGAATTTTTCATTCCAAAGCTCTGGCTACCCCGTTAAGGGATTTATAGCCGTGAGTATAAGTATGTATGTATGTATGTAATAATAAAGAGTACAAATTTATTAAAGAGTATTCTTTCGACCACCAAAAATGCCACTTAGTGTTAATCAAACGGTCACGAGAGGGGGCGCTATATCAAGTTCTTGCCCCGGTTCCAAAAAATCGTAGATCCGGGGCTGAATCCCAGGATGGAAAAGCCTCTTCACTTGGAAATATTGCCGGCTCCACTGATTTCCAAATTTGGTTTTTGTGTCTCACAACAGAACAGTTTGTTTCCGGTATAAACACTTCGTACATGATGGTGCCTTTTGCTCTAGTGATTGTCCCTTTTAGCCATTGAAATTTATTTTTGTTAACAAATTTTTTAATAATTACATTTTCGCCGGGTGTGAAGTCGGGTCTTACAGTACCACCAAAATACCTACTCTGTGAACATTGTTTTTCAGTTATCGCTTGAGTGTTTGTAACGGTATGCGACTGCGACGGTACGAGTGGGTCATACAGCGGATTTAACAGATCTAACCGACATCTTAATTTACGACCGAAAAGTAGCTCTGACGGTGATTTGCCCGTCAAACTATTCATCGAGTTTCTATAGTCAAATAGAAATTGGCATAATTTAAGATCCAAATTATTTGAATTTTTAGAATCTAAAATAATTGTTTTTAATCCTTTTTTTACAAAACTTTCAGCCTGCCCATTACTCGAGGGGTGATACACAGGTGAAAATAAATGATTAATACCATTTAATTTACAAAAACTACTGAACCTTTCTGAAGAAAATGCCGTGCCATTGTCACTAACAATTGACTGTGGAATTCCGTTGCGCGAAATGACCTCAATTAATTTATTAAGTGCTGAGTCAGATGATGTTGAGTTCATACTGAAACACTCTACCCATTTTGAAAACGCATCAACAATTACTAAATAATTTCTTCCATTAAATGGGCCTAAAAAATCAATATGAATCCGTTGGAAAGGGTAGCGTGCTAGCGGCCAATGAACTCGCGGAGCTCGCGGCGGCGAAAGTCGGAGCTGCGCGCAGACTGCACACTCGGCCGCCACCCGCTCCAGCGCGGCGTCCACGCCCGGGAACCAAACGCGGCCCCGCGCCTCCGCCTTCATTTTCACTACACCGAAATGAGACTTATGCAACTCACTTACAACTTTCTCACGTAATGAACATGGAATCACCACCTTATGTCCTCGCATCAAAATTCCATTTTCCAATGTTAACTGATAGCGACATAGGAAAAATGGCTTAATTGAACTATCGTGAACTTTTCTTGGCCATCCGTTATTAACGTATTCAATAACTCTCTGTAAGGAAACATCTAAGGAAGTGGCTTTTTTAATGTCCGATAAGTTAATTGGCATATCTTCCTCTGTAATAAAATTTACGTAAGCGGCTCGCTCCTCATACACTGCTTGCTCACTGTCCCTAACCTTGACCTCGTTAAGCGCAGGTAGTGAAGACCGAGATAAATAATCCGCACTGTTATCACAACTACGTATATATTCAATCTTGTAATTATATGCGGCTAGAAAGATTGCATACCGCTGCAATCGGTTAGCTGTGACTTCAGGGATCCCTTTGTGTGGTCCAAAAATAGATATTAGAGGTTTATGATCAGTTCTTAGTATGAAAGGTACCGATCTGCCGTATAGATACTGATGGAACCTTTTAACACCGAAAACAATGGCCGTAGCTTCTTTTTGAATTTGCGAATAATTTTTTTCCGCTGCTAAAAGTGACCGAGATGCATAACACACGGGACGTTCCACATTATCGGCACCTACTTGTGATAAAATTGCCCCCAACCCATTCGGAGATGCGTCAACTGTTAAAATTATTTTAGCGTTATGATCGAAATGAGCTAGAACACTTTCGGATGACAATATATTTTTAATACATTCAAAAGCTGACTGTTGCTCGCTGGCCCACTCCCAACTCACCCCTTTATTTAATAGTTTATAAAGAGGATGCAATAAACTGGATGCGTTGGGAACAAAATTCCTGTAATAATTTATTAACCCCAGAAAAGATTGCAGTTGGTTTATATTACTCGGAATAGGTGCCTCTAAAATAGCTCTAACTTTTTCTGTCGATTTCCGTATACCATTTTTATCGATGACGTACCCCAAATATGTTACTTCATTTTTAAAAAATTCGCACTTATCTTTCTTTAATGTTAGCCCGGCATCTTGTAATTTGTGAAGTACTAATTCTAACCTATGCATATGCTCTTCCCTATTCTTCCCAGTCACCAGGATGTCATCTAAAAAACACAGTACCCCCTCCATGTTCCCAACAATTGTATGCATGACTTTTTGGAATATGGCGGGTGCACTAGAAAGACCAAAGATGAGTCTTTTATACTTAAACAGCCCTCTATGAGTATTTATGCAAGTAATTAACTGAGTTTGATCATCGTTTGACAATAAACACTGATTGTAGGCCAACCTGAGGTCCAGCTTCGAAAACTGCTCCCCCCCGTGCAATTTAGTAAACAAATCATTTACCGTCGGCAGAGGATACTTTTCTACTATTAACTGATTATTTATTGTAACCGAATAATCAGCACAAATACGAACTTCCCCGCTAGGCTTGAGAACACTAACTATAGGCGATGCATAATCAGAGTAATCCACTGGCTCGATTATTCCTAACTCTAACAGACGATCTAATTCTTTATTGACTTTTTCTTTCAAAGCGAAGGGTACGGGTCGCGCTTTACAAAACTTAGGTATTGCGTCTGGTTTTAAAACCAAAGATACTTCGTATTTATTAAAACAACCTAACTTTTCAGAAAAAACTTTGGGAAATTTTTTACTTAATTCGGAACCAATAGTATTTTCTAAGATTTTCACGATTGCACATTATAATTGAAACAACTTTCGGAACCAATGTCAAAGCTATCACAATAATTAACTTTAGTAAATTCTAATTTAAAAGTAGATATAAAATTTCGCCCTAACAAGGGAGGGCCTACGCCACGGACGACAAATACATCTAATGAGTGTGAACATCCACTATACGTGAAACATAAACGCACACACCCAAGCGTCGTGATAATGGAGCCCGTATAACTAACCAGTTTTTTATTGCTAGTTGACAATGGCACGTTTGAAAAATAATTATTGTAAAGTTTCTCTGAAATCACTGTTACAGCTGATCCGCTGTCGATTTCAAAACACAAATTAATACCGTTAACCGACACATTTTCAATCATAGGACTATTACCGTTACAACGAATATTATAAAAAGACTCACCGTCACAATCGCCTACCGTACATTCGTCGATTTTTTTAACTTTACACATTTTTTGTAAATGTCCTTTTTTATTGCACTTTTTACATTTGTATGAACTAAAACGACACTGAGCCGACGTATGGCTCCGGTAGCCACATACCGAACACTTAGCACTTAATTGATCTTTGGTGGAGACGTTCAGAATCATATTCGCCGCCTCAGCCGATGACTGTCCACGACCCGCAGACACCATCGCGCCCTCTCGAGCGCAACGAATGCTCTCCGCCATATCAACCGCCTTAGCTAATGATAATTCAGTGATTTCTTGCACAAATAATTTATCGCGCTCATGCCCGGCCGCCATTCCCATTACGAACCGGTCTAGCAAGGATTCTTCTAGATTCTTGAAGCCACAATGTGCTGCTAATCCTCTCAATCTCACTGCCCATTGAGAGTGACCTTCACCTAACCTTTGTGTTGCTGCGTAAAAACGTGATCGCTCTGCAAATACACATTGTTTTGGTGAGAAATGTGCGTTCAAAACTGCTACTATCGCTTCATAACTGAGTTCTTCTAGTTTCGATGGCAGAACCAAATCACTGGCTAGTTTGTATGACGATTCTGAGAATGCGCTAAGAAGAATCGCCCGCCGTTTGATGCCAGCTTTGTCTGTCTCACCGTTGACGTCATTTGCTATTAACCACTGATTTAAGCGGTTTTTATAAGTCTCCCAATCCTGACAAGTGTGGTCAAATGTTGATAAAAGACCGAAAGACACAGAGGTAGCCATTTTGATGTGAGCTCGATCGTCGCCACTGTTACGTATTCAGGAGGGTAGGGGACAACGGTGCAAATGAAACAACGGCTTGTACTACACTGACACTGCAATGACACGAATATCTCTTTTACAAATACCCAACAATCTCATACATACATATACTCACGGCTATAAATCCCAAGAAGGGATAGCCAGAGCTAAGGAATGAGGAATTCCTCAGCCACTTATGGAAGTGACGGGTCTCCAACCACATCGCCGAAAAACCACTTAAAAAGCCCCCTCACCCACGGGTAGAAAGGGGTAGTGTTATTCTAAGCCGACACTACTCGGCAAAATAACAAATATCACCATGGAAATACATACATACATATACTCATGCTGTTATTTCCCATTGGGGTAGGCAGAGACTATTGATCGTCACTTTGTACGATCCTGACAAACCTCTCTAGCTTCGTTTACATCCATCAATCTTTTCATACATGCTCTTTTATTCTTCATACTTCGGGCGCCAGCCTTTTTGAGCACACTCTCAATTTGATCCAAGTGTGTTCTCCGTGGTCGTCCTCTACTCACATTACCTTCTACATTGGATTGGCTCTATAGATCTGTTTCCTGTTAGATTTATAGCCGTGAGTATATGTATGGTATGAAATTAAAACAGTGTAATATTTACACACCGCAAAATACAATAAGATGAACGATTGTCACAACAATATCACCGCATTTACTCTTGTTTCTTATAAATTTGGTTCGACATAGTGGCGTTTCCAAACAGACGCGTGGTCGACATGGCTTCCTGCAAAGATTCTAACACCACCTAAAGAACTGTACATCACCGGTGCACAGAGAGGTATTTGACCCTAAAAGTCGCTCAAAATTTTTTTTTTTTATTATAATATAGATTTTTTTAGTTTTAGATTACTAATTTATTCTTAAGGTAGGGGAAGTGTAATTAAGGCAAAAACATAGTTGCTAAAGTTATTTAATCATCGTTTTCATCATCATCATCATCATTTACAAAACTAATATTACAAATATCACTCTGGTCTAGTAATTTCAACACATCAGTCGAAAGAGGTTTCTTCTTTTTGTTTGAAGTTTTCCTCATTCCTGTCAGAACAGGGTCTGACGTCAAAAGCAACCTGTTCAACACATCTTGATTGCATACTATTCTTGAAAATTTTCTTGAATAGTCCAGTCTGTATGTCCTTATGTGTTTATTTCGGGCTTCTGCTGCTTCTTCCGACAGTTGTCCGATTGGCAGAATCGCTTCCTTTATGACGGCTGCCCCATGGCGCAACACCTTATGCAATGTAGGTGACATTGGATGAAATTTGTAAAGTGAAACATATAATTCTGCAGTTTTCTTGCTTCGCTTCTCGTGCAAACGACTAGTGTTCGAATCCTGGGTCGGGCCTACACCAATTTGTCTTTTCTAAAGACATATGTGTGGTTAATTTATCATGGTTGTTAACGGTGAGGGAAAACATCGTGAGGAAACCCACATGGCTGAGTTGTACTTAGTCATGTGACAGTGTATTCGTACAAAACGGCGATAGGCCTGCCCCCTATCACGTGAGTACACTGTCCATGCAAAACGTGGGTACTCTGAACACCAGGTGACAAAGTCACGTGATGTTCAGAAGTATTAGTACCTCTGCCAACCCCTTCGGGGATATTCGGCGTGAACGTTTATGTTTATGTTATGTTATGTTTCTTGCAGTATGCCTCAAATTTTTCTGTGTTTATTTGAATACCACAGCACATGGCATCTAATATAACTTTTAACTGGTAAATCAAATTTTTGTCAATCCCAGTTATCTCAGCTGATTTTTCATAAGCTTCAAAATAGCGTCGGCTAGTATTCCCGTCATTTGTATTTCCGAAATTCGTCTTTGGTATATCTACCAATAAGCCTAATTGGTCTCGAAATTTGTTTTGAATTTCCTTTTTTTTGTCTGCTACTTGCTTCTTCTCCTCTTCCGACAGTCGAGCATTCCACTTTCTCACTGGCAATTTATAAGCTACATGTAGGAGGCTCTCAAAAAATCTAATTCGAGCATGCAGCAAGGACAGACCAAATCTCATATGTTCTGTATTGCAGGGCCTCTCCTTTGTCAGGTCGTTAAACTCTGTAGATGTGGCGCCACATATATAACACTTCATGGTGGACTTGGTATGTGTCGCAGCGTTACATACTTTGCCGTCCACCATGGTAAAGACAATTTTATGCTTGACGGCTATATCGCCAATCGTGGTCTTGTCCAGTTCTTTAATTTGATTTTCAATGTACTCAATTTCATCATTCGTCACATCAGTTGTTTCCTTTATGAATCTAAGACGAATTGGTCTACAGTAACGTGGCGATGAAGGGACTGGGTTTTGCCACATAATTTTTTTCGCTTTTCCGTATATTAGTTGTAGTGGAACAACAGAACTTTGAAATATGTTGGCATCGGAGTCTGTCACATTCTCAAACTTCATTTTGTGCTGCATTTGTTGTGACCCATCACAACCCCATTTGCTTATGAGCACAAATGATTGTTTTTCCTCTGCGGTCAATTGTTGCAGCACCTCCTCACCAAGATGTAACATGAGTCGTTTGGTCGTATGATCCATCAAACTTTGAACCCTTACTTCAGCGCACGTTTCAGTGATGCGGTGAATTTCAGGGTAGCATTCTTTCTTCAGTTTTTGAAGTATAGAATAGCAAGGGTAAAACCCCGGATTTGTATCTCGTACTACTTCATATTGTGCCTGCGTGAGTCCCGCTTCAGTGAACATAAATAACGCTCGTAGATGTGCCAATTTTGTTGACACTTCTTTTTCAGCGGTGCTTTTCTTAATGGCTGCTGCATAGTTTTTTGCTCGTCTGGGGCTTCTTATTAGCGCTTTTACAATTTTAGATGCTTCAACTTCACTCTTCTTTCGCAATTTCATTTGTGTTGCATATGCCAACTCTTTAAAGTCCGATGAACGAAGATCTTTTGTTTTTCGCCTCTTACTACCTTCACTTAGTTCTGTGAACGGCTTTTCAGGTCGCCCCGGACTTAATCCTGTAACAATGGACACAAATGTAAATCATTACAATTATAAGGCACATTTTAAAAATTAAATAAACAGTAGGATTTGGGATTACATACCTGCTTTTGGTAGCGATATGGTTCCATTAAGCCACTCTCTATTGTGTTCAAGGAATCGGGCCTTTGTGTTCCGGGCATTTGACCATTTCTGCTTAAATTCGTGTCGCACAATCGACATTTTTTGTTTCACAACAGCAATGCTTGGGTCATGTTCGGAATAACGGCCGAGAAGCTCCAACTCCATGAATTTCAATTTTTCGTTGAATTTCTTAGCATCTGAGCGTTCCATAATGCTCCATAAGTCGTTTCTGGTTAAAACCCTCATCCCAGAAGACCCTGTAATAGTATATAGGCATTAAAAAAAAAAAATTTACCTAGTTTTCAAAGTCTCTTACTAAAATAATCATTAAAAATTAATGGGTGTAATGGGGTGGCTGTTTTTTACGTTTTCCATTTTTGCTATATCAGTGCTACAAATTGGTATTAAAATTTAAGCACAGAAATACACAGAAGTGATTTAAAACCCTTTGATCATCTAATTTAATATGTGTTTTCTTTAATTTTTATAGTGCTTTACCATTAAGGGCAAAAAATCTATTAAATTCGAGATTTCACGTAAACATTTAATTTTAAATAAAGTACATGCCTGGTTGTACACAATCCATGATAAAAACTAACACAAAATCAACTTAATCACCATGAAATGAATATTTAAAAACGGTAAAGTTTTGAGCGTATCGAATAATCACACGGGCACAGTTGGCGAACGGTAACTTCCGACTGACTTCATGCAGCCAGTTAAGGGCGCAAGCGCGCCATTTTGGTGCCATTGTTTAGACAGGCTACCTGGCTTTTTAAGAAAAATAACAAAATTAGTGTAGAGGTACTTTAAAAAAAATGCATTATGGGTGACTTTTAGGGCCAAATACCTCTCCGTGCGGTGTGAAGTTAGCGGCCGATTTCAGCGGCCGATTATAACCCGACCAAATTAAGAAGTTTTTTTTTTAATTAACTAAGAAATGGAAATAAACGTCCAAAAATCAATGATTTTGATATGATTATCTAAATCTGATCCTTTCAGTCACCAGGAAAAGGCTTTTCCACTAGAAGAAAGACGTAACTGCGGATTCCAATGTAATTATTTAAAAAAAACTAGCTCCATTTACCAATTCAAGATTCTGAACTAGCCGCAATAATACTTTAAAACTAGGTTAATGTGATGGCCTACAGCATAGGCTTTTCAGGAAAGCTATGCTGAGAGTTTTGCCGATCTTCATATAGCCAAAGAGCTATGAATGCAGTAGAGCGGAAATTTGACCAAATTTCTTTTATCAACAATATTCGATCGCCTATCACAACTAAACGATTTCCGGTAACACTTTGACGCTAGGTTTATTCAATAGCCTAGATTATAGGCTTTACAGAAAAACTATGCTCATTAATAGTATTGCCTGTCTTCATATAGCCAAAGAGCTATGAATGAAGTAGAGTGGAAATTTAACAAATTTCTTTTATCAACAATATTCGATCGCCTCTCACAACTAAACGATTTCCGGTAACACTTTCACGCTAAATTTATTAAATAGCCTAGATTATAGGCTTTTCAAAAACACTATGCACATCAATAGTATTGCCTGTCTTCATATAGCCAAAGAGCTATGAATGAAGTAGAGTGGAAATTTAACAAATTTCTTTTATCAACAATATTCGATCGCCTCTCACAACTAAACGATTTCCGGTAACACTTTCACGCTAAATTTATTAAATAGCCTAGATTATAGGCTTTTCAAAAACACTATGCACATTAATAGTATTGCCTGTCTTCATATAGCCAAAGAGCTATGAATGAAGTAGAGTGGAAATTTAACAAATTTCTTTTATCAACAATATTCGATCGCCTCTCACAACTAAACGATTTCCGGTAACACTTTCACGCTAAATTTATTAAATAGCCTAGATTATAGGCTTTTCAAAAACACTATGCACATTAATAGTATTGCCTGTCTTCATATAGCCAAAGAGCTATGAATGAAGTAGAGTGGAAATTTAACAAATTTCTTTTATCAACAATATTCGATCGCCTCTCACAACTAAAGGATTTCCGGTAACACTTTCACGCTAAATTTATTAAATAGCCTAGATTATAAACTTTACAAAAAGACTATGCTCATCAATAGTATTGCCTGTCTTCATATAGCCAAAGAGCTATGAATGAAGTAGAGTGGAAATTTAACAAATTTCTTTTATCAACAATATTCGATCGCCTCTCACAACTAAAGGATTTCCGGTAACACTTTCACGCTAAGTTTATTAAATAGCCTAAATTATAAGCTTTACAAAAAGACTATGCTCATCAATAGTATTGCCTGTCTTCATATAGCCAAAGAGCTATGAATGAAGTAGAGTGGAAATTTAACAAATTTCTTTTATCAACAATATTCGATCGCCTCTCACAACTAAAGGATTTCCGGTAACACTTTCACGCTAAATTTATTAAATAGCCTAGATTATAAGCTTTACAAAAAGACTATGATCATTAATAGTATTGCCTGTCTTCATATAGCCAAAGAGCTATGAATGAAGTAGAGTGGAAATTTAACAAATTTCTTTTATCAACAATATTCGATCGCCTCTCACAACTAAAGGATTTCCGGTAACACTTTCACGCTAAGTTTATTAAATAGCCTAAATTATAAACTTTACAAAAAGACTATGCTCATCAATAGTATTGCCTGTCTTCATATAGCCAAAGAGCTATGAATGAAGTAGAGTGGAAATTTAACAAATTTCTTTTATCAACAATATTCGATCGCCTCTCACAACTAAAGGATTTCCGGTAACACTTTCACGCTAAGTTTATTAAATAGCCTAGATTATAGGCTTTTCAAAAACACTATGCACATTAATAGTATTGCCTGTCTTCATATAGCCAAAGAGCTATGAATGAAGTAGAGTGGAAATTTAACAAATTTCTTTTATCAACAATATTCGATCGCCTCTCACAACTAAACGATTTCCGGTAACACTTTCACGCTAAATTTATTAAATAGCCTAGATTATAGGCTTTTCAAAAACACTATGCACATTAATAGTATTGCCTGTCTTCATATAGCCAAAGAGCTATGAATGAAGTAGAGTAGAAATTTAACAAATTTCTTTTATCAACAATATTCGATCGCCTCTCACAACTAAACGATTTCCGGTAACACTTTGACGCTAGGTTTATTAAATAGCCTAGATTATAGGCTTTTGAAAAACTTTATGCACATCAATAGTATTGCCTGTCTTCATATAGCCAAAGAGCTATGAATGAAGTAGAGTGGAAATTTAACAAATTTCTTTTATCAACAATATTCGATCGCCTCTCACAACTAAAGGATTTCCGGTAACACTTTCACGCTAAGTTAATAAAATAGCCTAAATTATAGGCTTTTCAAAAACACTATGCACATTAATAGTATTGCCTGTCTTCATATTGTAAAAGAGCTATGAATGAAGTAGAGTGGAAATTTAACAAATTTCTTTTATCAACAATATTCGATCGCCTCTCACAACTAAACAATTTCCGGTTACACTTTAACGTTAGGTTTATTTTATAGCCTAGATTATAGGTTTTACAGAAAGACTATGCTAATCAATAGTATTGCCTGTCTTCATATAGCCAAAGAGCTATAAATGAAGTAGAGTCGAAATGTAACAAATTTCTTTTATCAACAATATTCGATCGCCTCTCACAACTAAAGGATTTCCGGTAACACTTTCACGCTAAATTTATTAAATAGCCTAGATTATAGGCTTTTGAAAAAGACTATGCTCATCAATAGTATTGCCTGTCTTCATATAGCCAAAGAGCTATGAATGAAGTAGAGTGGAAATTTAACAAATTTCTTTTATCAACAATATTCGATCGCCTCTCACAACTAAACGATTTCCGGTAACACTTTGACGCTAGGTTTATTAAATAGCCTAGATTATAGGCTTTTAAAAAACTTTATGCACATCAATAGTATTGCCTGTCTTCATATAGCCAAAGAGCTATGAATGAAGTAGAGTGGAAATTTAACAAATTTCTTTTATCAACAATATTCGATCGCCTCTCACAACTAAAGGATTTCCGGTAACACTTTCACGCTAAGTTAATAAAATAGCCTAAATTATAGGCTTTTCAAAAACACTATGCACATTAATAGTATTGCCTGTCTTCATATTGTAAAAGAGCTATGAATGAAGTAGAGTGGAAATTTAACAAATTTCTTTTATCAACAATATTCGATCGCCTCTCACAACTAAACAATTTCCGGTAACACTTTAACGTTAGGTTTATTTTATAGCCTAGATTATAGGTTTTACAGAAAGACTATGCTAATCAATAGTATTGCCTGTCTTCATATAGCCAAAGAGCTATAAATGAAGTAGAGTCGAAATGTAACAAATTTCTTTTATCAACAATATTCGATCGCCTCTCACAACTAAAGGATTTCCGGTAACACTTTCACGCTAAATTTATTAAATAGCCTAGATTATAGGCTTTTGAAAAAGACTATGCTCATCAATAGTATTGCCTGTCTTCATATAGCCAAAGAGCTATGAATGAAGTAGAGTGGAAATTTAACAAATTTCTTTTATCAACAATATTCGATCGCCTCTCACAACTAAAGGATTTCCGGTAACACTTTCACGCTAAGTTTATTAAATAGCCTAAATTATAAGCTTTACAAAAAGACTATGCTCATCAATAGTATTGCCTGTCTTCATATAGCCAAAGAGCTATGAATGAAGTAGAGTGGAAATTTAACAAATTTCTTTTATCAACAATATTCGATCGCCTCTCACAACTAAAGGATTTCCGGTAACACTTTCACGCTAAGTTAATAAAATAGCCTAAATTATAGGCTTTTCAAAAACACTATGCACATTAATAGTATTGCCTGTCTTCATATTGTAAAAGAGCTATGAATGAAGTAGAGTGGAAATTTAACAAATTTCTTTTATCAACAATATTCGATCGCCTCTCACAACTAAACAATTTCCGGTTACACTTTAACGTTAGGTTTATTTTATAGCCTAGATTATAGGTTTTACAGAAAGACTATGCTAATCAATAGTATTGCCTGTCTTCATATAGCCAAAGAGCTATAAATGAAGTAGAGTCGAAATGTAACAAATTTCTTTTATCAACAATATTCGATCGCCTCTCACAACTAAAGGATTTCCGGTAACACTTTCACGCTAAATTTATTAAATAGCCTAGATTATAGGCTTTTCAAAAACACTATGCACATTAATAGTATTGCCTGTCTTCATATAGCCAAAGAGCTATAAATGAAGTAGAGTCGAAATGTAACAAATTTCTTTTATCAACAATATTCGATCGCCTCTCACAACTAAAGGATTTCCGGTAACACTTTCACGCTAAATTTATTAAATAGCCTAGATTAT
Organism: Bedellia somnulentella; assembly: GCA_963576735.1. Classification (NCBI taxonomy): domain Eukaryota; kingdom Metazoa; phylum Arthropoda; class Insecta; order Lepidoptera; family Bedelliidae; genus Bedellia; species Bedellia somnulentella. The sequence goes on along the minus strand of CAUYWD010000010.1, from coordinate 112,439 downwards.
AGGCTTTTCAAAAACACTATGCACATTAATAGTATTGCCTGTCTTCATATAGCCAAAGAGCTATGAATGAAGTAGAGTGGAAATTTAACAAATTTCTTTTATCAACAATATTCAATCGCCTCTCACAACTAAAGGATTTCCGGTAACACTTTCACGCTAAGTTAATAAAATAGCCTAAATTATAGGCTTTTCAAAAACACTATGCACATTAATAGTATTGCCTGTCTTCATATTGTAAAAGAGCTATGAATGAAGTAGAGTGGAAATTTAACAAATTTCTTTTATCAACAATATTCGATCGCCTCTCACAACTAAACAATTTCCGGTTACACTTTAACGTTAGGTTTATTTTATAGCCTAGATTATAGGTTTTACAGAAAGACTATGCTAATCAATAGTATTGCCTGTCTTCATATAGCCAAAGAGCTATAAATGAAGTAGAGTCGAAATGTAACAAATTTCTTTTATCAACAATATTCGATCGCCTCTCACAACTAAAGGATTTCCGGTAACACTTTCACGCTAAATTTATTAAATAGCCTAGATTATAGGCTTTTCAAAAACACTATGCACATTAATAGTATTGCCTGTCTTCATATAGCCAAAGAGCTATAAATGAAGTAGAGTCGAAATGTAACAAATTTCTTTTATCAACAATATTCGATCGCCTCTCACAACTAAAGGATTTCCGGTAACACTTTCACGCTAAATTTATTAAATAGCCTAGATTATAGGCTTTTCAAAAACACTATGCACATTAATAGTATTGCCTGTCTTCATATAGCCAAAGAGCTATGAATGAAGTAGAGTGGAAATTTAACAAATTTCTTTTATCAACAATATTCGATCGCCTCTCACAGCTAAAGGATTTCCGGTAACACTTTCACGCTAAGTTTATTAAATAGCCTAAATTATAAGCTTTACAAAAAGACTATGCTCATCAATAGTATTGCCTGTCTTCATATAGCCAAAGAGCTATGAATGAAGTAGAGTGGAAATTTAACAAATTTCTTTTATCAACAATATTCGATCGCCTCTCACAACTAAAGGATTTCCGGTAACACTTTCACGCTAAGTTAATAAAATAGCCTAAATTATAGGCTTTTCAAAAACACTATGCACATTAATAGTATTGCCTGTCTTCATATTGTAAAAGAGCTATGAATGAAGTAGAGTGGAAATTTAACAAATTTCTTTTATCAACAATATTCGATCGCCTCTCACAACTAAACAATTTCCGGTTACACTTTAACGTTAGGTTTATTTTATAGCCTAGATTATAGGTTTTACAGAAAGACTATGCTAATCAATAGTATTGCCTGTCTTCATATAGCCAAAGAGCTATAAATGAAGTAGAGTCGAAATGTAACAAATTTCTTTTATCAACAATATTCGATCGCCTCTCACAACTAAAGGATTTCCGGTAACACTTTCACGCTAAATTTATTAAATAGCCTAGATTATAGGCTTTTCAAAAACACTATGCACATTAATAGTATTGCCTGTCTTCATATAGCCAAAGAGCTATGAATGAAGTAGAGTGGAAATTTAACAAATTTCTTTTATCAACAATATTCGATCGCCTCTCACAGCTAAAGAATTTCCGGTAACACTTTCACGCTAAGTTTATTAAATAGCCTAAATTATAAGCTTTACAAAAAGACTATGCTCATCAATAGTATTGCCTGTCTTCATATAGCCAAAGAGCTATGAATGAAGTAGAGTGGAAATTTAACAAATTTCTTTTATCAACAATATTCGATCGCCTCTCACAACTAAACAATTTCCGGTTACACTTTAACGTTAGGTTTATTTTATAGCCTAGATTATAGGTTTTACAGAAAGACTATGCTAATCAATAGTATTGCCTGTCTTCATATAGCCAAAGAGCTATAAATGAAGTAGAGTCGAAATGTAACAAATTTCTTTTATCAACAATATTCGATCGCCTCTCACAACTAAAGGATTTCCGGTAACACTTTCACGCTAAATTTATTAAATAGCCTAGATTATAGGCTTTTCAAAAACACTATGCACATTAATAGTATTGCCTGTCTTCATATAGCCAAAGAGCTATAAATGAAGTAGAGTCGAAATGTAACAAATTTCTTTTATCAACAATATTCGATCGCCTCTCACAACTAAAGGATTTCCGGTAACACTTTCACGCTAAATTTATTAAATAGCCTAGATTATAGGCTTTTCAAAAACACTATGCACATTAATAGTATTGCCTGTCTTCATATAGCCAAAGAGCTATGAATGAAGTAGAGTGGAAATTTAACAAATTTCTTTTATCAACAATATTCAATCGCCTCTCACAACTAAAGGATTTCCGGTAACACTTTCACGCTAAGTTAATAAAATAGCCTAAATTATAGGCTTTTCAAAAACACTATGCACATTAATAGTATTGCCTGTCTTCATATTGTAAAAGAGCTATGAATGAAGTAGAGTGGAAATTTAACAAATTTCTTTTATCAACAATATTCGATCGCCTCTCACAACTAAACAATTTCCGGTTACACTTTAACGTTAGGTTTATTTTATAGCCTAGATTATAGGTTTTACAGAAAGACTATGCTAATCAATAGTATTGCCTGTCTTCATATAGCCAAAGAGCTATAAATGAAGTAGAGTCGAAATGTAACAAATTTCTTTTATCAACAATATTCGATCGCCTCTCACAACTAAAGGATTTCCGGTAACACTTTCACGCTAAATTTATTAAATAGCCTAGATTATAGGCTTTTCAAAAACACTATGCACATTAATAGTATTGCCTGTCTTCATATAGCCAAAGAGCTATAAATGAAGTAGAGTCGAAATGTAACAAATTTCTTTTATCAACAATATTCGATCGCCTCTCACAACTAAAGGATTTCCGGTAACACTTTCACGCTAAATTTATTAAATAGCCTAGATTATAGGCTTTTCAAAAACACTATGCACATTAATAGTATTGCCTGTCTTCATATAGCCAAAGAGCTATGAATGAAGTAGAGTGGAAATTTAACAAATTTCTTTTATCAACAATATTCGATCGCCTCTCACAGCTAAAGGATTTCCGGTAACACTTTCACGCTAAGTTTATTAAATAGCCTAAATTATAAGCTTTACAAAAAGACTATGCTCATCAATAGTATTGCCTGTCTTCATATAGCCAAAGAGCTATGAATGAAGTAGAGTGGAAATTTAACAAATTTCTTTTATCAACAATATTCGATCGCCTCTCACAACTAAAGGATTTCCGGTAACACTTTCACGCTAAGTTAATAAAATAGCCTAAATTATAGGCTTTTCAAAAACACTATGCACATTAATAGTATTGCCTGTCTTCATATTGTAAAAGAGCTATGAATGAAGTAGAGTGGAAATTTAACAAATTTCTTTTATCAACAATATTCGATCGCCTCTCACAACTAAACAATTTCCGGTTACACTTTAACGTTAGGTTTATTTTATAGCCTAGATTATAGGTTTTACAGAAAGACTATGCTAATCAATAGTATTGCCTGTCTTCATATAGCCAAAGAGCTATAAATGAAGTAGAGTCGAAATGTAACAAATTTCTTTTATCAACAATATTCGATCGCCTCTCACAACTAAAGGATTTCCGGTAACACTTTCACGCTAAATTTATTAAATAGCCTAGATTATAGGCTTTTCAAAAACACTATGCACATTAATAGTATTGCCTGTCTTCATATAGCCAAAGAGCTATAAATGAAGTAGAGTCGAAATGTAACAAATTTCTTTTATCAACAATATTCGATCGCCTCTCACAACTAAAGGATTTCAGGTAACACTTTCACGCTAAATTTATTAAATAGCCTAGATTATAGGCTTTTCAAAAACACTATGCACATTAATAGTATTGCCTGTCTTCATATAGCCAAAGAGCTATGAATGAAGTAGAGTGGAAATTTAACAAATTTCTTTTATCAACAATATTCAATCGCCTCTCACAACTAAAGGATTTCCGGTAACACTTTTACGCTAAGTTAATAAAATAGCCTAAATTATAGGCTTTTCAAAAACACTATGCACATTAATTGTATTGCCTGTCTTCATATTGTAAAAGAGCTATGAATGAAGTAGAGTGGAAATTTAACAAATTTCTTTTATCAACAATATTCGATCGCCTCTCACAACTAAACAATTTCCGGTTACACTTTAACGTTAGGTTTATTTTATAGCCTAGATTATAGGTTTTACAGAAAGACTATGCTAATCAATAGTATTGCCTGTCTTCATATAGCCAAAGAGCTATAAATGAAGTAGAGTCGAAATGTAACAAATTTCTTTTATCAACAATATTCGATCGCCTCTCACAACTAAAGGATTTCCGGTAACACTTTCACGCTAAATTTATTAAATAGCCTAGATTATAGGCTTTTCAAAAACACTATGCACATTAATAGTATTGCCTGTCTTCATATAGCCAAAGAGCTATAAATGAAGTAGAGTCGAAATGTAACAAATTTCTTTTATCAACAATATTCGATCGCCTCTCACAACTAAAGGATTTCCGGTAACACTTTCACGCTAAATTTATTAAATAGCCTAGATTATAGGCTTTTCAAAAACACTATGCACATTAATAGTATTGCCTGTCTTCATATAGCCAAAGAGCTATGAATGAAGTAGAGTGGAAATTTAACAAATTTCTTTTATCAACAATATTCGATCGCCTCTCACAGCTAAAGGATTTCCGGTAACACTTTCACGCTAAGTTTATTAAATAGCCTAAATTATAAGCTTTACAAAAAGACTATGCTCATCAATAGTATTGCCTGTCTTCATATAGCCAAAGAGCTATGAATGAAGTAGAGTGGAAATTTAACAAATTTCTTTTATCAACAATATTCGATCGCCTCTCACAACTAAACGATTTCCGGTAACACTTTGACGCTAGGTTATTAAATAGCCTAGATTATAGGCTTTTAAAAAACTTTATGCACATCAATAGTATTGCCTGTCTTCATATAGCCAAAGAGCTATAAATGAAGTAGAGTGGAAATTTAACAAATTGAAGACAGTGGCTAGAAGCTTTGGGTCTATATCTGATCGGTTTTTTTTAATATTTTTCATTTCGACTTTATTCTCTACATATTAAAGGAGGGTTAAAAGCTCTTCATAATGGTATGTTTGGGTCGTGGTTTTAAAGGACATATTCACACGCTTCTACTGACTCCACTATCAGGGTGGCTAGAAGCTTTTGGTCGACGTTATCATAGCTATTTGTTTGAGCGAAATTGGCCGCTGGATTGTACCATACGAATGAAGGGTTAAAAGCTCTTCATAATAATATGACTTGATATGTTTTGCATAGAACTAACCAAGGCGCTTCTATTGACACCACTTACAGTGTGGCTAGAAGCTTTTGGTCAAACTTTTCTTAGCTATTCGTATGAGCGCAATCGGCCGCTGGATTGTACCATACGAATGAAGGGTTAAAAGCTCTTCATAATAATATGACTTGATATGTTTTGCATAGAACTAACTAAGGCGCTTCTACTGACACCACTTACAGAGTAGCTAGAAGCTTTGGGTCTATATCTAATCGGTTTTTTTAATATTTTTCATTTCGATTTTATACTCTACATATCAAAGGAGAGTTAAAAGCTCTTCATAATGGTATGTTTGGGTCGTGGTTTTAAAGGACATATTCACACGCTTCTACTGACTCCACTATCAGGGTGACTAGAAGCTTTTGGTCGACGTTATCATAGCTATTTGTTTGAGCGCAATCGGCCGCTGGATTGTACCATACGAATGAAGGGTTAAAAGCTCTTCATAATAATATGACTTGATATGTTTTGCATAGAACTAACCAAGCCGCTTCTATTGACACCACTTACAGTGTGGCTAGAAGCTTTTGGTCAAATTTATCTTAGCTATTCGTATGAGCGCAATCGGCCGCTGGATTATACCTTACGAATGAAGGGTTAAAAGCTCTTCATAATAATATGACTTGATATGTTTTGCATAGTACTAACCAAGGCGCTTCTATTGACACAACTTACAGAGTGGCTAGAAGCTTTGGGTCTATATCTGATCGGTTTTTTTAATATTTTTCATTTCGACTTTATACTCTACATATTAAAGGAGGGTTAAAAGCTCTTCATAATGGTATGTTTGGGTCGTGGTTTTAAAGGACATATTCACACACTTCTACTTATTCCACTATCAGGGTGGCTAGAAGCTTTTGGTCGACGTTATCATAGCTATTTGTTTGAGCGCAATCGGCCGCTGGATTGTACCATACGAATGAAGGGTTAAAAGCTCTTCATAATAATATGACTTGATATGTTTTGCATAGAACTAACCAAGGCGCTTCTATTGACACCACTTACAGTGTGGCTAGAAGCTTTTGGTCAAATTTATCTTAGCTATTCGTATGAGCGCAATCGGCCGCTGGACTGTACCATACGAATGAAGGGTTAAAAGCTCTTCATAATAATATGACTTGATATGTTTTGCATAGAACTAACCAAGGCGCTTCTACTGACACCACTTACAGAGTGGCTAGAAGCTTTGGGTCTATATCTAATCGGATTTTGTAATATTTTTCATTTCGACTTTATACTCTACATATCATAGGAGGGTTAAAAGCTCTTCACAATGGTATGTTTGGGTCGTGGTTTTAAAGGACATATTCACACGCTTCTACTGACACCACTATCAGGGTGGCTAGAAGCTTTTGGTCGACGTTATCATAGCTATTTGTTTGAGCGCAATCGGCCGCTGGATTGTACCATACGAATGAAGGGTTAAAAGCTCTTCATAATAATATAACTTGATATGTTTTGCATAGAACTAACCAAGGCGCTTCTATTGACACCACTAACAGTCTGGCTAGAAGCTTTTGGTCAAATTTATGTTAGCTATTCGTATGAGCGCAATCGGCCGCTGTATTATACCTTACGAATGAAGGGTTAAAAGCTCTTCATAATAACATGACTTGATATGTTTTGCATAGAACTAACCAAGGCGCTTCTACTGACACCACTTACAGAGTGGCTAGAAGCTTTGGGTCTATATCTAATCGGATTTTTTAATATTTTTCATTTCGACTTTATACTCTACATATCATAGGAGGGTTAAAAGCTCTTCATAATGGTATGTTTGGGTCGTGGTTTTAAAGGACATATTCACACGCTTCTACTGACACCACTATCAGGGTGGCTAGAAGCTTTTGGTCGACGTTATCATAGCTATTTGTTTGAGCGCAATCGGCCGCTGGATTGTACCATACGAATGAAGGGTTAAAAGCTCTTCATAATAATATAACTTGATATGTTTTGCATAGAACTAACCAAGGCGCTTCTATTGACACCACTAACAGTGTGGCTAGAAGCTTTTGGTCAAATTTATGTTAGCTATTCGTGTGAGCGCAATCGGCCGCTGGATTGTACCTTACGAATGAAGGGTTAAAAGCTCTTCATAATAATATTTATTTATTTATTTATTTGGAAAACTAAAAACTAACTAACTTGACTCTTTTGAAATTTGAATAGGAGAGGCGGTACTCCTCGACAAATTATTATTATTAATGATAAACATTATTCAAAAGTGATCACCTCTTCACAAAACGCAAGAAATACAATCCATAAAGCTAATAAACCAATATACATATGAAAAGGCGATATATAAACACTTATATTCGCATTTATAAATTCCATTACATTTTATAAACAAGAATAATCAAAACCGTATCCAGGCTAAGAAAAACGTATCACAGCAACAAACAAATTTACCTAGCAACAAGCCACCAAAAGAAACCCCATTGGCTGATGAAAGATTGCTGGCGCTTGAGGTTGGCGTCGTATTCACAACGTAGTGACGCAACGTCACGGGGCACTAGGACTGTTTGTTTACATTTTAGATTTCTATTAATATAGCTTATTTTTGATATTTTGTATAAATGTATATAATATTTTAACTTAAATTAACTATGTGGTATAAAAAGTTTTTATTTTATATGATAAAGTAACATAGAAGTTTTGATAATTGTCTAATCAGTCGAGAATTTGGATGTTACTGTAAGTAATTTATTATTATGAAGTATAATTAATTATGATTATGACTAATAATCGGGCTATGTGTCCTCACTGTCCTGGTTCCTCAAGGGATTTTGATTATCCGCGAGGGTTAAACATCCACATTAGTCGGATGCACAAAGATGCACAATTGTTTACACCGCCTCAACAGTCGCAGGGGCAGAGGGATGTGCCGGCTAATATGGGCGTTAGTAGGCCAACAATTTCGCTGAAAGTATTGTCGTCCCTGAGAACTAAAGTAAGTATTTTGAAACACGTCCCCAAGGGGGCCAGAAGTCTGGCTGCTGGGAAGTTGTCAGAGCTCATTGAGAGGTGTTTGGAGTGCAATGGGACCGATAATTGGCTTGATCTTTTAAGCTTTGCTTATTCCTGTCTAAGGGTCCCTTTGTCTAATGACAGAAACCGGTCCCTTACCTCTAAGGTTAAGGCCAATATATCAACATGTTGTTTAGTTGGAGTTCAGCCGTTGGATGTTCGTCTCAGGAGTGGAAATGGCAACCGCCGGCGTGCTTTTTACAAGTACGTCGAATCGAAGGTGTATGATCATCTATCACTAAGCCAACAAGACTTAAAGCATGCCTGGACCACATTTTCATAAAAACTCTTCTACCAGTGTTAGGTATTGTATGTCCCACCAATATCTCTGATCACGATCTAGTTATTACCGGGTTGTCGAAAACCGCAAAGCCTAAGCCACAAAATCCTCGGTTGAAAACCATCATTGACTACGCGGAAATCGCTAAAGAGTTAAAGAACTATGATTGGTCAGAAATAATATCCCAATCAAATGTAGAGTCAGCCACCGATAGCTTTTTAGATATCCTGAATCGAACAATCGAAAAGCACAAATGCACAAAAAAAGTAAGTAGATACAAATTCGGTACCCAACCCTGGATGACTGCGGGTCTTCTTCGTTGTGCCAGACATAAAGATCATCTTCACGCCTTGGTGAAGCTTCATCCAAACGACATCATATTGAACACTTCCTTTCGACGCTACAGAAACTTTTACATTGATCTTCTTCGTAATCTTAAAAGTAATTATGAAAAAGACTTACTAGCTAAAAGTGCTGAAAGCTCAAAAAAGTTGTGGCAATCAATAAAGAGCATCTGTCACCTGAAACAGCAGAGAAAGTCGACGGCGTCTGAATTACTTGCAAACAAAAATGATTCCATAAGTCCATTGAACCAAATCAATAGCTTTTTTGCAAATGTTGGAGCCAATCTCGCAAAAAATATATTAAGCAAAGTCAATACTACAGAGAGTCACTTGGCAAAATCGGTCAATACCACGGATGGTCCTTGCTTTTCACTCTTTTTGTCCCCTACTGATCCTAGAGAGATATCATCCTTCATTTCTCTTCTAAAGGATGATAGTGCCCCTGGTTTAGATGAAATAAGTAGCACACTCATTAAAAACATAAAAAATGAAATCTTGCTGCCACTAACCCACATTTTTAATCTCAGCTTAAGTAATGGTCACTTTCCAAATGTATGGAAAACTGCTTCTGTTTCACCTATCCACAAAAATGGCCCTAAAGATGATCCATGCAATTACCGACCTATCTCGCTTTTAAGTATATTTTCTAAGATTCTGGAGAAAATTGTCAACAAAAGACTTATGGACTTTCTTGAAGCCAATGATTTGATTGCCCCTATGCAATACGGGTTTAGGAGGAAAAAATCCACCGAAGACGCCACGAAGCAACTCATGAAAGCTATAGTTAATATCCTAGATGCTGGCGACAAATGTATAGCTGTCTTTCTTGATTTGTCCAAGGCATTCGATACCGTCTCAACTCTCATTCTTTTGAGAAAAATGGAAAGTCTTGGTATTCGTGGCGTAGCACTGAAATGGTTCCAGAGCTATCTTCAAAATAGGCACCAAATCACAAAAGTAGACTCGGCGAAGAGTGACGTATCACAACTGGATTTCGGTGTTCCACAAGGCAGTATACTTGGCCCTAGCCTTTTTCTTATTTATGTGAATAGTTTGCAGAACATATCCCTAAAATCTGCGAAGATGGTGTGCTACGCAGATGATACAGCAATTTTGTTCGAAGGCAAAACTTGGAGCTCAGCCAAAGCAAATGCAGAGGCTGGTCTCAGAAGTGTAACCAATTGGCTTGAGCAAAATCTGCTGACCCTTAATACCAACAAAACACAATTTTTATGTTTTTTCAAAACAATGGCATCTCAACCGCAATTTTTAGATTCTCTTCAATTACACAAATGTGAGAGCGAGAAGAGTAATGTCAGTACATGCAGATGTGAAATAATTAAAAGAACACACCAGATAAACTATCTGGGACTAATCCTAGACGAGAGACTAACATTTGGAAGTCACATAGATACCCTATCGAAAAGAGTTCGGAAACTGATCGGAGTAATGAAGCTGCTGCGCCGCTCAGCTGACATCAATACAATGATTCTGGTTTACACAGCACTATGTCAACCTCTGCTTTCCTACTGTATAGAGGCATGGGGTGGTGCTTCAAAAACCATATTCATTCAGCTTGAAAGGTCTCAACGCGCGCTTCTCAAAGCAATGCTCCATAGGCCCTTATACTATCCCACTGATAAAATATACCAGGAAACCAACGTGCTGAGGGTCAGGCAGCTTTACATACTCAAAGTCGCACTATCTATGCACAAGACAATATTTTCCTCCCCTGATACAGAATTGAGCAGATCTTCTCGAGTGTACCAGCTTAACTTACCAATAGTAAAATCAAGTTTTGCAAAACGTTTGAGTATATTTTCATCCACTTACATATACAATAAGGTTGTAAAACAATGTAAAATTGCAAAGGGAGACTCTGTTTCTAAAACTAAGCAAACCATAATCAAATGGCTCAAATTCCTAAACTATGAGGTGACTGAAGAATATATTCCAACCTAAATAATCAAATAACAATAAACCAGAGCTCAAATCTATATGACTAAAATAAAACACTAACAAAACATATAAAAATATGTACATTATACTTACTTAGTATGTAATTTTTTATGTAACTCTATGCGTTGTATTTAGTCCTATGTATGTATGTATATATATAGATATATATGTTAAATATTATAATAATTATGTACGTGCATAATATCAAAGTGGTGTGTAGTTTAAGGCAGATACTTTGCTCTTATTTGCAAGTATCATATGTGCAAATATCCTTTATTTAATCTTGTATTATTTCTTTATTTTTTATTTTTTATCTTTTTTTTTTTTTTTTTTTTTGTCCTGTATCTGTTTGTAATTTTAGGAAATTTACTTTAAATATAATAATTTGTTTGTATTGTTTGTAGGGGTGTAGTAGGGTGCTTAATAGGTTTGCCAGCTGGCCCTGTAACTTATAGGGAGGCAAATCGTACTGACAGGCAGTCTACAAACTCTCACCGGTGGCTCCAAGTAGTTGTTGTGCACACAACGGCCACACCCCGGTAAACCACGTCGGCTCGTGGGCTAAACCCGGTGAGGGGCCCTGTTTGCGTTAGCAGACAGGGTTATCAAGCGGATACCTCCCGCAACGTGCATAAGTCTAACTCGGCGGTGAAGGCAGCTCACGCTGATAAGCCTCGAATCCTGGCGGATCCGGCGAGCTAGCAAGGCAATGTCGATGGCCTAGGGCGGTAGTTGAGGTAAGGTTTTGATTTCCGGCCAGAGACTGCATCCGAACCTCCCGCCAGTCGTAGCGGACTCCGTTCCACTGGGTTACGGGAGATAAGGACGAGAGAGGGCATCTGCGATGGCGCGACCGCTTATGCACTAAAAAATTCTCCTGCGTAAGTGACTGCTTCAGATATTGGACTCCGATGACGTAAAGTCCCGTGGCGATGGGCCGAAGTAGAGAGGTTCGGTTTGATGCAGACCGGGCTTTGTCTGAGGCCTGCACACGGGCGGCTCTGGGGGTATTCCTAGAATGCCGTGGTCGTTTTTACTCTGCATTAGGGGTGACAGAGAGGATTCGGCAGCACCTGGAGTGACAGAGCAGCCCTATTTAGGGAGTGCACTGCTCTCCATGCTCAGCCATGGAGGGGGCTAGAAAAGGTGCCCTAAAAATTGCTCGCCCCAACCTATAGGGATGGTAGTAACCGCGGCTGCCTCCGCATCCTTCAATTCGTGGTCGAAATAACAGTAAAAGTAATCTAAAAACACCAAGAAAACTGGATATGACTTTTGGCGCATGGAATGTAAGAACACTCCTTGATCGAGAAGCTAACGCCTGTCCTGAACGGAAGACCGCCATTGTGGCCCGCGAACTTTCTCGCTATAACGTGGATGTAGCTGCTATCAGTGAAACACATCTCGCTGATGAAGGGGAGCTGGTGGAACACGGTGGTGGATATACTTTCTTTTGGAAAGGTCTTGCTTCCTCCGAACGCTGACGATCAGGTGTGGGCTTTGCGATCAAGAATCAGCTTGTGAACCAGCTGAAAGAGTGCCCGGTGCACATCTCAGACCGAATTACAACCTTGCGTCTTCACCTGGACAATAATAACTACCTTAATGTCATCAGTGTCTATGCTCCCACGCTTGACAAGCCTGATGACATAAAGGACCAATTTTACGAGGAGCTGACTAAATGTATTGATCAGGTACGTCCCAAGGAACAGATACTAATACTGGGGGACTTCAATGCCAGAGTAGGACAGGACTTCACAGCTTGGCCTAAAGTCCTAGGCAGGCACGGAGTAGGTAGCATGAACGATAATGGACAACTGCTGCTAAATTTTTGTGCTCAATTCGAGCTGGTGATCACAAACACTATGTTTAGACTCCCGGCTAAGCACAAAAATACGTGGATGCACCCAAGATCTAAGCACTGGCACCTGATTGACTACGCCATCGTTAGGCAAAAAGATGTTTCCCAAGTCCAAATTACCCGTGTAATGCGTGGTGCACACTGCTGGACAGACCACAGACTTGTAGTCACTAAGCTGCGCGTCCGCCTCCGACGTCCTCGCAGATCCGTCAGAAGTAAGCCTCCGAGCTTAAACGTGGAAAGGCTTAAAGATCTCAGGACGAGGGAGAAATATGCCGAAGCATTGGCTACTGGGCTGCCTCGCACAAAGAGTGAGACTGGAAACATCAGTGCTGATGGAAGTCTCTGTCTTCTCATATTTTAGATACCGCCGCAGTTACTTTGGGTCTAAAAGTTCGTAAAAACGAGGACTGGTTTGATGAGAATGATGGGGCGCTTAAGGAAGCTATTGATAGACACCGAGATCTCCTCCGGCAGCACAGAAAGAGCCAAAGTGGTGTTGCGGAGGTCAAGCAAAGTGAACTGGATCTGCGGAGACTTACTCGGGAAACTAAAGACAAGTGGTGGCAGGATAAGGCTCGCTACATGCAGCAGCTCGCAGACACAAACCAGCTGGGAGATTTCTACAGTGAGGTACGGAAGTTGCTGGGTACTACTTCTCTTGCAAAAGTGCCACTTAAACCTGCCAGTGGTGAAGGCCTCCTTATTAGCAAGGAAGAAGTACTTAAGCGATGGGCAGAATATTTCAACATTCTGCTGAATGTGGACCGGTCTGCTGATATGGAACACATTCATTCGATGCCTCAGCTCCCCTTTGATATGGAGCTGGATGAGCCACTGTCGCGTGGCGAGGTTGTTCGTGCCATCAAACAACAACAAAACAAGCGAGCGGTTGGCGTTGATTTTATACCAGGAGAACTGCTCAAATACGGCGGTGAGGAGCTGCATACGGTTATGTGGGAGCTTTTAGACCTTATGTGGAAAAACGAACAAGTCCCATCATCGTTTAAAATATCACGCATAAGGGCTCTATACAAGGGCAAGGGCGACCGCTCCGACTGCGGTTCCTACCGCGGTATTTCGCTTTTAACAGTCCCTGGAAAAGTCTTCGCCAGAATACTATTGAACCGCCTGACGAAACTTTCAGAAATGATATTGCCAGAAACCCAGTTTGGCTTCCGACCTGACCGAGGCACAGCTGAAGCTGTCTTCTCAGTGCGTCAACTACAGGAGAAAAGCAGAGAGCAGGGCCGTCATTTGTTCCTGTGCTTTGTTGACCTCGAGAAGGCATTTGACAGCGTGCCTCGAGAAGCCCTTTGGTTGGTGCTTAGTAGGATGGGATGCACGGAGAAGTTTGTGAGACTCCTCAAACTCCTCCACGACGACATGGAGTGCTGCGTTGCAGTCAGTGACGAACAATCAGAGTTTTTCCCCGTAACCTGTGGGGTTAAACAAGGCTGCGTTCTCGCGCCTACTTTGTTCGCACTGTACTTTGCAGCTGTAGTTCGCGAAGTCTTACAGACTACTCAAAAAGGTGTTCGCATTCGTTTTCGCACTGATGGCAATATTTTCAACCTGGCGAGGCTAAAAGCTCGCACTAAAGTCTCTCACGCTATTGTCACTGAGATCATATACGCGGATGATCTATGCTTTGTAGCAGAATCCTCAAACGACCTGCAGCAGCTCATGTCCGACTTCGACAAGTCCTGCCGGAGATTCGGCTTGAAGATTAGCGTCAAGAAGACGGAGGTGATGTCTTCGGGTACGGAGGCTCCTCAGGCGCTAAAAATCAAACTTGGCGAGGACGAGCTGAGGCTGGTCGATAAGTTCCGTTATCTGGGGAGCATTTTAACATCCAAGTGCGACATGGAATCCGAAGTTAACAGCAGGATCGGAGCTGCAGCTGCAGCCTTCGGTAAGCTAGATTCCAAGGTCTTCTGCTCGCATGATCTGAAGATAGCGACAAAAGTCTCAGTGTACATGGCGGTTGTGTTACCGACAATCCTTTATGCTGCGGAAACATGGACCGTGTACCGCCGCCACATACGCATGCTAGACCGTTTCCACCTCAGATGTCTGCGGAAGATCCTAAAAATAAAATGGTCTGATCGCGTGCGTAACACTGAGGTGTTGCGTCGAGCAAAAGTTGATGGCATTGAGGTTTACCTCATGCGACGACAGCTCCGGTGGTGCGGACACGTTTCAAGGATGGCAGAACAGAGGGTCGCCAAGCGCATCTTTTATTCGGAACTTGAGGAGGGCAAGCGTAAGCATGGCGGACAACTCCTCAGGTATAAAGATGTGCTGAAGCGACACATGAAGAAGTGCGGCATCAAGAGCTCTCAGTGGGAAAAACAAGCCTCCATAAGACCGGAGTGGAGGACTTTGGTTCATACCAAAGTCCGTGACTTTGAAATTCTTCGGCGCGCTGAGAGTGATGCCAAACGCGACGAATTAAAAGCCCGACCACCTGCGCTAATACTATATAATTATAATAATGGGGTGCTCACATGCCCGCAGTGTGCGAGGATCTTCACAAAGAAGATTGGCTATGTCAGCCACATGCGAGCCCACGACCGGCGTCCATAGAGGACACGTTGAAGCAGTCGCCGTGACCGAAATCGGTTGGACATCATCATCATCAGAGGTTATAATAATTTCAATTAATTAAAATTAACTGGTTTCTCAAGATACAGGCTTAGCCTAGTTTGAGAACCCCTGTATACTTGTAATAATGCATGTGAAAAAATTAATAAATGATTTTGATTTTGATTTTGATATGATGGTGATCTTGGCGGTGCTGTGCGAATTCTTCTCTCAGACTGCTCCGTAGCTGACGATAGTGACTTTGGAGTCGTTACGTCGAAAGCACCTGCCGCCCTCGCGTCACCTTATCTTCCCTCCTGAGCCTGACCTCTCAAATAAATCACTGGTGGTTGAATCAGCTGACGTATTGAGAGCAATCTTGTCTTTCAACAGCGGGTCCGCAGCTGGCTTAGATGGGATTCGTCCCGATATACTGAAGGAGTTGATCTCGCCAGCGGCTGGGGATAACGGTGCCACTCTCTTACGTTCGCTAGTTAACCGAGCGAACTTTATGCTAAAGGGAATGGTGAACAGAGAAGTATGCCCTTTTCTTTATGGTGCATCGCTATGCGCTTTGCGTAAGAGGGACGGGGGGATCCGTCCCATAGCAGTGGGAAGTGTCTTTCGGCGCTTGGTGGCAAAACTTGGTTGCGGCGCTGTCAGGGCAGTTGCATCAAGTGTTCTTCAACCGCAGCAGTTGGGGTTCGGAGTTCCCTTGGGTTGCGAGGCTGCGATTCACGCCACCCGCTCATTTTCTTTTGACCGGGCAAACTCTGACAACATTATTGTAAAGGTTGACCTCCAGAATGCTTTTAATACGGTTGAGCGTGATGTTATTCTGGGTAAGGTACACGAATTGGTTCCGTCCATATATCCGTTTCTCCATCAGTGTTACTCGAGTCCAAGTAACCTGTACTTTGGTGAAAATCTGGTGGAGTCTCGGGTGGGTGCGCAACAGGGTGACCCCCTGGGTCCACTTTTATTCAGCCTGGCCATACACAACGTAGTCAAATCAGTGAGGTCCCCATTGAACGTTTGGTATCTCGATGATGGTACCATAGGCGGACCACTAGAGAAAGTTGTGGATGATCTGAAAACTGTTATTAGTGGGTTAGAAGACTTGGGCCTTCACATGAACTCATGAATGATCACATGAAAAATGTGAGGTTTTTCCTTGCTCTGGGTATCTGGCACAGAGTTCCAAAGCAGAGTTAGAATTATTGATGCCGGGGGTGAAAGTTCTTGACAAGACAAATTTCATGTTGTTGGGCGCACCCATTTTTCCAGAAGGCGTGCCGGGGGTTCTGCGGAGCAAGTTGAATACCATGGTTGGAGCTGAGCCACATCTTAAGGAGTTATCTGCGCATGTGGCTCTTGCTGTTCTTAGGAACTGCCTTTCCCAGCCAAGGTTGACATATACTTTACGAACTGCCCCAGTATGGTTGTGTCGAGGGGAGGCAGACTCATATGACGAAACTTTGAAGTGTCTATTAGAGACAATTTTAAACGTTCATATGTCTCCCTCACAGTGGTCGCAGGCAGCACTCCCAATACGTTTTGGTGGTCTCGGCGTTCGTCGCCTACAGGACACGGAACTCCCAGCATTCTTGGCCTCTTCGCATGGGGTGCTGAAGCTTGTCACTCGTATTCTAAGTTTTGATGGTGACAGTTTTAGCATCCCATTCGCCGATGAGGCTTTTCAGCTGTGGCAAGCCCGTTGCCCGGCAGGAGATTGTCCAGAGAAGCCCAGCGTACAGCGCTCCTGGGACGAGGAACTGTGCAAGTCCTCCCTCGGTGGGTTGTTGGCGCAGAGCTCGGGAGCGGAGCTTGCTCGTCTGAAAGCAGTCTCTCAGCCGGAGTCGGGTGCTTGGTTGCATGCGTTGCCATCTCCGCATTTAGGTACATTTCTGGACAACAACTCCCTGCGTGTAGCCGTGGCGCTTCGTCTTGGATGCAACATATGTGAGCCACACCGCTGTATTTGTGGTTCATCGGTCGATTCGCTGGGGCGTCATGGGCTACATTGTGTCAAAAGCGCAGGGAGACTCTCTCGCCATCATTCAATCAATGACATCGTCCGGAGGGCTCTCGTGTCTGCTGACATTCCATCCGTTTTGGAACCACCAGGTTTGTGTCGCAGCGACGGGAAACGTCCGGACGGTCTCACTTTAATACCGTGGGAGAGAGGTCGTTGCCTTTTATGGGATGCTACGTGTGTATGTACATTGGCGGCATCCCACATTAGCTCCACAAGTTTAAATCCTGGGGCCGCGGCGGAGATGGCAGCGCGGCAAAAATCAATGAAGTACGCGCAGCTGATGGGGAGTTACTTGTTTGTACCATTAGCTGTCGAGACAATGGGGGTGTGGGGATCCCAGGGTAGACACTTTGTTAGGGAAATTGGTCGTCGCTTGAGGGATCGGGGATTGGACTACCGCTCAGGGGCATTTCTGGTGCAGAGGATTTCGCTCGCTGTGCAGCGTGGAAATGCTGCCAGTGTGATGGGAACCTTTGGGCCGGCTATGACTTGGGGCGGTTTGTTTGCCTAATTTTGACGTGTTACTTTTAATTATTATTTTTTTCTATTATTTTTGATTTAGTTAAAGTTAATGTATGTATGTATAATTATATTTTTTTATTATAAATATATTTTTGGAAAACTTACAGCTTAATAATAACGATATAAGTAACAGTACATAGCATCGATGCCAATTAAAAGTTTTCACCAATAGTTTATATAAGAGGTAAAATATAATAATTACGCTTAATTAACAACCATTACAGTGCCTATTCTAAAACAAAAACGTATTTATATGTATATTAACAAGTACAAAGAAATATATATATATAAATAATTAATTTATAGTAAAAAGAAACTTTTTTTTTTTTAATTACCACATGATATGTAAAACTCTATTGAGAGCTTTCTTTTGAGAAATACAAAATGGTAAGTAAACGCTTAACCGTTGAAGTGCTGGTGTTGAAAATATCAATGTCATTATGAACCAAATTGTATTCACGACAAGCGCGTATCAAAAATGAATTTTGTCTATATCTCGTCTTTGCCGGGGCTACATGCACCATGGACCGCTGACGCAGTGCTAGCTGGTTGGTGCGGAGACATATGTGTTGCAGTAGCTCCGGACAGTCAGTTGACCCGTTTGCCACTTTGACTTTGACATTTTCACACGCTTCTATTGACACCACTTTCAGGGTGGCTTGAAGCTTTGGGTCGATGTCAAATACTTCTTTTTGGATTTTTCTTTTGACCACTTACTCTACATTAGGTTTAAGGGAGTCTAGGTTTATCTGTCTTACCTTTAGTAGGAGTCTGAACATAAATCGATGAATAACTTGTCTATTTAGCATGTTTTATGCAGTATTTGAATGGTTTTATGTGTTTGAATTGAAGACTTTTTAATTTGGTCGGTTTATAATCGGCCGCTGAAATCGGCCGCTAACTTCACACCGGTCTGTACATCGAATGAAAGGCTCTTTCATATTCCATGAACACTAATTGACTGGCACAAGACGGTTTGAGATGGATCTCTAAAACTATAAGCAAATGTACTGTAATTCTTGTAAATGAGCAAAACAGAAAAATAAAACCAAGCAATTAACATACATACATATACTCACGGCTATTATTCCCTAGAAGGGCTAGCCAGAGCCAAGGAATTATAAATTCTTTAGCCAATTTTGGAAGTTGAGTGGGGAAAAGGCGGTAAAATAAAGGGTTTTGGTGATGGGTCTCCAACCGCATCGCCCAAAAATCCAATAAATAGCCCCAATACCCTTAGTTGCCTCTTACGACACCCGTGGGTAGAAAGGGGTAACGACATTCTAAGCCGGCACAACACGGCAAGCAATAAAATAAATACTATATCTCATTCGAATCTGCTAAACTAAATTCGAACTAAATTAACTATACTAATATATATTTCTTAAGCTGTCATCTCAACTGATTATTTAATAATTTAAATCTTTTTGTTCATGAAAACCTAATGTGGGGATTATTAGTAATAAATAAAGAATAAATAAAGGAAAGAAAAATTTCGACACAGACCGAGTTCGCGGGTTCGATTCCTGCCTGTGTCAAAATTTTTCTTTCCTTTATTTATTCTTTATTTATTAGTGATTATTTAATATCATGTCGTGTACACCGTTTTTTGGTATTATGTTCGACTATGTATTATTTTTTTAAATTTTGTATACTAATGCTATGTCACAATACCGTTTGTGAACCAAATAAATAATTAAATAAATAAATCTAGTCTTTGGGCTAGTATTTATAATGATTAAAAATATATTTAATTTATACATACATATACTCACGGCTATAAATCCCAAGAAGGGGTAGCCAGAGCTAAGGAAATAGAAGTTCCTCAGCCACTTTTGGATAGTTGAGTGGGGAAAAGATGGTAAAAAATGGTTGTTGGTGATGGGTCTCCAACCGCATCGCCCAAAAATCCTTAAAGGCCCCAATACCGTTAGTCGCCTCTTACGTACACCCACCGACAGAAATGGGGTAGTGTTATTCTAACCAACACTACACAGCAATATAAACTTACACACAAATGTTAAAATAACATAATCATAAACGTTCACGCCGAATATCCCCGAAGGGGTTGGCAGAGGTACTAATACTTCTGAACATCACATGACTTTATCACCTGGCGTTCAGAGTACCCACGTTTTGCATGGACAGTGTACTCACGTGATAGGGGGCAGGCCTATCGCCGTTTTGTACAAATACACGGTCACATGACAAAGTATAACTCAGCCATGTGGGTTTCCTCACAATATTTTCCCTCACCGTTAACAACCGTGATAAATTAACCACCTATATGTCTTTAGAAAAGACAAATTGGTGTAGGCCCAACCCGGGATTTGAATACTAGTCGTTTGCACGATAACCGTTGTTCTACCCATTGTGTTATCACGGCGTCTAAAAGTTAAAATTAATACAGATAAGTTTTTGCTTCCGAATCCCTTCTCATTACTCCGTACTTGGATGGTGCAACCCTGCAAGATGCAAGCTCGCAGACGCACCTCGTATCCCTGATGTCGGGAGTAGGAAGGCTTGTATCAACGGCTTAACCTATTAATATTATAAGAAGTAGAAGAGGAGACATTTATTCACATTTGAATTACTTAATACTATACAATTTACTTAAATACTGAATTCGCCGTATAGGGTCGGCTTAGAATAACACTACCCCATTTCTACCACTTTTAAGGGATTTTTGAGTGATATGGTTGGAGACCTATCACCCATGAGCAGCGATGCGGTTGGAGACCCATCAAGATGGTAAAAATAAAGGTTGTTTATTTTTACCATCTTTTCCCCACTCACATTTCCAAAAGTGGCTGAGGAATTTCAATTTCTTAGCTCTGGCTACCCCTTCTAGGGATTTCAGCCGTGATTATATGTATGTATGTTTACTTAAATATTAAAATTATAAAAAACATAAAAAAACAAGCGATAAAAAATATATAAATTTAACAAGTGTGAATTACTCCTGCCTCAGCTTATTATAAATTATTAGTATAAATGTGAAAGTTAAGATGCTTGGATGTTTGAGATGAAAGGCTTCTCAATTGCAAAATGTCAATTAATGAAATTTAGCAGAATGCTAGATAATGACCAATATGATAATAATAGAATACTTTTTTTCCCGACGACGAAATAGACGACGTGATAGATCAATGGGTAGAACACCGGTTAACGTGCAAGCGACTAGTGTTCAAATCCCGGGTCGGGCCTACACCAATTTGTCTTTTATAAAGTCATATCTGTGGTTAATTTATCACGGTTGTTAACGGTGAGGGAAAACATCGAGAGGAAACCCACATGGCTGAGTTGTATTTAGTCATGTGACAGTGTATTCGTACAAAACGGCGATAGGCCTGCCCCCTATCACGTGATAACACTCCATGCAAAACGTGGATACTCTGAACACCAGGTGACAAAGTCACGTGATATTCAGAAGTATTAGTACCTCTGCCAACCCCTTCGGGGATATTCGGCGTGAACGTTTATGATTATTATGTGATGGTGGTGATGGGTCTCCATTAGAAAGCTCTCCCAATAGTCACTTAAATGGCCCCGATAAGGGTCGCCTCTTACGATCACTTTTATTCTAACTATTATTCAACTGAATCCTTGAAGTCTTGTAAGTACGTAAGTAATCATGAATCTTTTATACTGCGAAACAATACAAGAATACATGCATATATTTTTAGTAAATAGGAAAATTCAATAAAATGTTCAGACGTCGGTTCGGTTCTATTCGAAATTGAAATAAATAATACAGATTGTTTCAGCATTATTGTGATAAAATAATATATATTTTGACATGGTCACGTGAGCGGACTTTTGTTAATTATGACAAAAGGCTCAAATATTGAAAAATACAATAACGTTTTGTCTTTGTTGCATAGTACAGTACACGTTTTAGAATAGAATGAAACTGAGAGGAAGTAATATAAAAGAACAGAAAATAGCGCAATTGAATGACGTAAAATATAACAGATATTGAAAACAATAGCCTAGTTAATGCAATAAGTAAAATTTATGTATGATTTATTTATGATGTGAAGTGTCGGCATAGAATAGCACTACCCCATTTCTTCCGGTGGCTGTACGTAAGAGGCGACTAACGGTATTGGGGCTTTAAAGGGATTTTTGGGCGATGCGGTTGGAGACCCATCACCAACAACCTTTATATTACCATCTTTTCCCCACGCAACTTCCAAAAGTGGCTGAGGAATTTCTCATTCCAAAGCTCTGGCTACTAGTATATTTATGATCGTCTGATTTAGGACATATAAAATAGACATACATTATGTACATATACTCACGGCTGAAAATCCCAAAATAGGGTAGCCAGAGCTTCAGAGCTATTAACTTTACAGCCAAGTTTTATAAGGGAAGTTGATAGGGGAGAAGATGGTAAAATAAAGTTTCGTTAATGATGGGTCTCCAACCACATCGCCAAATGACCACTCTAGAAAAAGCCCCAATACACTTAGGCGCCTCTTACGACACCCGTAGGTAGAAGGGGGAAGTGATATTCTAATCCGGCACTACACGGTTAAACTAAATAAAATAGTACTATTATTTTCTATCTTTCTTGCTATGCTATGCTATGCTAGATAATGACCAATATGATAATAATAGAATACTTTTTTTCCCGACGACGAAATAGACGACGTGATAGATCAATGGGTAGAACACCGGTTAACGTACAAACGACTAGTGTTCAAATCCCGGGTCGGGCCTACACCAATTTGTCTTTTCTAAAGTCATATCTGTGGTTAATTTATCACGGTTGTTAACGGTGAGGGAAAACATCGAGAGGAAACCCACATGGCTGAGTTGTACTTAGTCATGTGACAGTGTATTCGTACAAAACAGCGATAGGCCTGCCCCCTTTCACGTGATTACACTCCATGCAAAACGTGGGTACTCTGAACACCAGGTGACAAAGTCACGTGATGTTCAGAAGTATTAGTACCTCTGCCAACCCCTTCGGGGATATTCGGCGTGAACGTTTATGATTATTATTATGACTTTTTTTCCCAAAATTTGAGCAGTAAAAGTGATGGTGGTGATGGGTCTCCATTAGAAAGCTCTCCCAATAGTCACTTAGATGGCCCCGATACCCTCAGTCGCCTCTTACGATCACTTTTATTTTAATTATTATTCAACTGAATCCTTTAAGTTTTGTAAGTACGTAAGTAATCATGAATCTTTTATACTGCGAAACAATACAAGAATACATGCATATATTTTTAGTAAATAGGAAAATTCAATAAAATGTTCAGACGTCGGTTTGGTTCTATTCGAAATTGAAATAAATAATACAGATTGTTTCAGCATTGTGATAAAATAAAATATACTTTTACATGGTCACGTGAGCGGACTTTTGTTAATTATGACAAAAGACTCAAATATTGAAAAATACAATAACGTTTTGTCTTTGCTGCATAGCACAGTACACGTTTTAGAATAGAATGAAACTGAGAGGAAGTAATATAAAAGAACAGAAAAAGACAAAGTTTAGCGCAATTGAATGACGTAAATTATAACAGATATTGAAAACAATAGCCTAGTTAATGCAATAAGTAAAATTTATGTATGATTTATTTATGACGTGTAGTGTCGACATAGAATAGCACTACCCCATTTCTTCCGGTGGCTGTACGTAAGAGGCGACTAACGGTATTGGGGCTTTAAAGGGATTTTTGGGCAATGAGGTTAGAGACCCATCACCAACAACCTTTATTTTACCATCCTTTCCCCACGCAACTTCCAAAAGTGGCTGAGGAATTTCTCATTCCAAAGCTCTGGCTACTAGTATATTTATGATCGTCTGATTTAGGACATATAAAATAGACATACATTACGTACATATACTCACGGCTGAAAATCCCAAAATAGGGTAGCCAGAGCTTCAGAGCTATAAACTTTACAGCCAAGTTTTATAAGGGAAGTTGATAGGGGAGAAGATGGTAAAATAAAGTTTTGTTGATGATGGGTCTCCAACCGCATCGCCAAATAACCACTCTAGAAAAAGCCCCATACCCTTAGGCGCCTCTTACGACACCCGTGGGTAGAAGGGGGAAGTGATATTCTAATCCGGCACTACACGGTTAAACTAAATAAAATAGTACGATTATTTTCTATCTTTCTTTCAAAATTACCAATCAAGGTTAATTTACATAATCTAAAATGTCCAGATCTTTGGAGAAATACTACAAAACACGCTTTTAAAGCACATCAAACTAAAAAGTAAAAAGTAATTCCTAATATAAGCTGAAAACGGCAATGAACAAAAAATACTGGTTTTTTGTGACAAAGCGTGGGGCGCTCTGTGCCATATTTTTCGTCTATCGAGCAACCTTTTTAGTAATTAATCATTTGAAATTATTTAATACTGGCGACCCTAATCAGGATAATGGGATGAACCTATGAAATTATTATATTGTTCCTGATTCTCGATAAGTGTACAAATTTTGAATTAAATCGGTCCGTTCAAAGTGTGTCAAAATCGAGTTCAAAGTAATCGGTTACATACATACATACATACAGGTAAAGCTAATATAGGCGTGTTAAAAATTGTATCGAATATTTAAAAATACAAATTAATGTAGCACCGACTTAGAATGTCACTACCTCTTCCTACCCACGCGTGATGTCAGAGGCGACTAACGCCCGATTTCTGAATTGAGTATTCAAGCTGAGAACGACTTAAGTATCGTTTTGTCTCTACCAGTTGTTAAGATTCCAATGCCACAGAATGATACTTAAGTTGTTCTCAGCTGGAATACTCAATTCAGAAATTGGGCGTAACAGTATTAGGGCTTTTTTATCGATTTTTGTGCGATGCCTTTAAAAATAAAAATAAAAATAAAAAACGTTTATTTACGAGAAACAAGAGTTAAATAAGGTGGTAGGTTTTTTAAATAGTTCATCTTGTTCTACCTTGCGGCGTGTAAATACTTATTACATTGGTTTAAAATTGGTTACATTTAATAAAATAGTAAAGCTTTAATTTTTCATCAAATATTTGGAGTATTAATACCTCTCCCAACCCCTTCGGGGATATTCGGCGTGAACGTTTATGTTTATTATGTATGTTTATGCCTTTGGAGGCTAGGGTTTTCGATTTCTCGACAATTTTTTTATTTCTCCAGGCTCGAGAATTCTCGACAGCCATTTCTCGAGGCATTTTTCTCGAGAAAAATTTTAAACACTAAAAAATCTATACTCATCTTGTTGTACTTTGCGATGTGTAAATATTACACTGTTTTAATTTCATACACACATATACTCACGGCTATAAATCATAAGAAGGGGTAGCCAGAGCTATGGAATGAGAAATTCCTGAGTCACTTTTGGAAGTTGAGTGGTGTAAAGATGGTTTTAATAAATAATTGTTGGTGCCGGGCTCTCTAACCACATCCACCAAAAATCACTAGAAAGCCCACGCTAATGGAGTGGAATGAGAAATTCCTCAGCCACTTTTGGAAGTTGCGTGGGGAAAGGATGGTAAAATAAAGTTTCGTTAATGATGGGTCTCCAACCACATCGCCAAATGACCACTCTAGAAAAAGCCCCAATACCCTTAGGCGCCTCTTACGACACCCGTAGGTAGAAGGGGGAAGTGATATTCTAATCCGGCACTACACGGTTAAACTAAATAAAATAGTACTATTATTTTCTATCTTTCTTTCAAAATTACCAAGGGACCGGCGGCTTAACGTGCCCTCCGAAGCACGGAATCATCTTAATTATCGGATAATCAGGTGATTCAAGCCTGCAATATCCTTCCAACATAATATAACATAAAGGTTCACGCCTAATATCCCCGAAGGGTTTGGCAGAGGTACTAATACTTTTGAACATCACGTGACTTTGTCACCTGGTGTTCAGAGTACCCACGTTTTGCATGGACAGTGTACTCACGTGATAGGGGGCAGGCCTATCGCCATTTTGTACGAATACACTGTCACATGACAAAGTAAAACTCAGCCATGTGGGTTTCCTCACAATGTTTTCCCTCCCCGTTATCAACCGTGATAAATTAACCACCTATATGTCTTTAGAAAAGACAAATTGGTGTAGGCCCAACCCGGGATTTGAATACTAGTCGTTTGCACGATAACCGTTGTTCTACCCATTGTGTTATCACTGCGTCTAAAAGTTAAAATTAATACAGATAAGTTTTTGCTTCCGAATCCCTTCTCATTACTCCGTACTTGGATGGTGCAACCCTGCAAGATGCAAGCTCACAGTTACACCTCGTATCCCTGATGTCGGGAGTAGGAAGGCTTGTATCAACGGCTTAACCTATTAATATTATAAGAAGTAGAAGAGGAGACATTTATTCACATTTGAATTACTTAATACTATACAATTTACTTAAATACTGAATTCGCCGTATAGGGTCGGCTTAGAATAACACTACCCCATTTCTACCACTTTTAAGGAATTTTTGAGTGATATGGTTGGAGACCTATCACCCATGAGCAGCGATGCGGTTGGAGACCCATCAAGATGGTAAAAATAAAGGTTGTTTATTTTTACCATCTTTTCCCCACTCACATTTCCAAAAGTGGCTGAGGAATTTCAATTTCTGAGCTCTGGCTACCCCTTCTAGGGATTTCAGCCGTGATTATATGTATGTATGTTTACTTAAATATTAAAATTATAAAAAACATAAAAAAACAAGCGATAAAAAATATATAAATTTAACAAGTGTGAATTCCTCCTGCCTCAGCTTATTATAAATTATTAGTATAAATGTGAAAGTTAGGATGCTTGGATGTTTAAGTTTGAGGTGAAAGGCTTCTCAATTGCAAAATGTCAATTAATGAAACTTAGCAGAATGCTAGATAATGACCAATATGATAATAATAGAATACTTTTTTTCCCGACGACGAAATAGACAACGTGATAGATCAATGGGTAGAACACCGGTTAACGTACAAGGACAAATCCCGGGTCGGGCCTACACCAATTTGTGTTTTCTAAAGTCATATCTGTGGTTAATTTATCATGTTATTTAACGGTGAGGGAAAACATCGAGAGGAAACCCACATGGCTGAGTTGTACTTAGTCATGTGACAGTGTATTCGTACAAAACGGCGATAGGCCTGCCCCCTATCACGTGAGTACACTGTCCATGCAAAACGTGGGTACTCTGAACACCAGGTGACAAAGTCACGTGATGTTCAGAAGTATTAGTACCTCTGCCAACCCCTTCGGGGATATTCGGCGTGAACGTTTATGATTATTATTATGACTTTTTTTCCCAAAATTTGAGCAGTAAAAGTGATGGTGGTGATGGGTCTCCATTAGAAAGCTCTCCCAATAGTCACTTAGATGGCCCCGATACCCTCAGTCGCCTCTTACGATCACTTTTATTTTAATTATTATTTAACTGAATCCTTGAAGTTTTGTAAGTACGTAAGTAATCATGAATCTTTTATACTGCGAAATAATACAAGAATACATGCATATATTTTTAGTAAATAGGAAAATTCAATAAAATGTTCAGACGTCGGTTCGGTTCTATTCGAAATTGAAATAAATAATACAGATTGTTTCAGCATTGTGATAAAATAAAATACATTTTTAACCGACTTCAAAAAAGGAGGTTCTCAGTTCGATTGTTTGTATGTATGTATGTATGTATGTATGTATAATTGTCCGCGATTATCTCGAGTTTGGCTTAAGCTATTTGGATTCGGTTTTCAGAATAGTATTTGTTACATTTAGGAGAAGGTTTTAGTGCCTTAACCGACCAAAAAAAGAAAGGAGGTTCTGTGTTTGACCTGTATGTATGTCTGTTGGTCCGCGATTATCTCACGTTTGGCTTAAGCTATTTGGATGCGGTTTTCAGAAAAGTATTCGTTACATTTAGGAGAAGGTTTTAGTGCCTTAACCGACCAAAAAAAAAAAGGAGGTTCTGTGTTTGACCTATATGTATGTCTGTTGGTCCGCGATTATCTCACGTTTGGCTTAAGCTATTTGGATGCGGTTTTCAGAAAAGTATTCGTTACATTTAGAAGATGGGTTAAGTTATTTAACCGACTCTAAAAGAAAGGAGGTTCTGTGTTTGACCTGCATGTATGTATGTTGGTCGGCAATTATCTCGCGTTTCGCTTAAGCTATTTGTATGCTATTTTCAGAAAAGTACTTGTTACTTTCAGGACAAGGTTTTAGTGATCTAACCGTCTCAAAAAAGGAGTTTCTGAGTTTCACCTATAAGTATGTATGTAAGTTTGAAGGTTCTTAGTTATTATTAGACAAAGAGTTATCAGTTTATGTTATAACATTCAGGAGAAAGTTTAAGTTCTTTAACCGACTCGAAAAAAAGGAGGTTTCTTAGCTTGAAATATAAGTATGTATGTAAAGTTATCAATACTAGACAGAGATTTATCAATATATGTTAATAAAGTTTTTTTATTAGTAATAAACAGAGTAACTAAATTATTAAACAAAAAAGTATATAAAAACATGAATAAATTACTCTTAATTATATTGAAGAAAAAAATATATATTGCAACATCATGTTTCTCATTCTGGTCATTTCAATCAAGGCTCTTTCGTCATGGGGATGGTTAAGGAATTTCTTTGAATCTATATCACTTAAAGCCATCTCATCAAGGGATTTTACACGTCTCAACGCTACATATATATAAGAGTGTTTCTTCGCATTTGTGATAGGTGAACTTCTCTTTGCTCATCTGTTTCGGCAGCAAGAGCAGCACGCTAACGATCTCTCTCATTCTGAAGGGCAAGCACGAGTTATCGACACGATAACGGTTAGAATGAGATGGCAGTATACGATACTAAGTAAGTGCGTAAAAGATGGCTGCTTTATTCCACGCGATAACTAGTTTAAATACGGCTCGTGCTTGCCCTGCTGAAGTCTTTGTTTTTTTTTATGGGTGTTTCGTTCTCCCTTACGCGACTTTTCCTTAAAGCATCCTTTGATTTTCTATCTAGGCCCGCAGGTAAACAAAATAGTAACAAGTAAGCTAAAGTCATAACAAATATTATAACTATCTGTTAAAAAACTATAAAATAAACGGACAGTAAACGAATCTCTAAAAAACTATCACTAATTCACTAAAAAAACTCAGAGTGATTTAAGAACTTATCACTAAAAAGTATAAAATAAAAAACAAAAACAAAAACTTCAAATTAAAAACTAAACGGAAAAAAACAAATATTGTTACTTAAAACTATATTATTATTTTTTATTTAAAAAAGAACCGCCTTCAAAAATCCAACTGAAAAGTATAAAATATTTTTTATTTATTTTACGAGTATTATGTACAACTCTATTCAACTTCTTCTTTTTGAAGTCGGTGCCAAACAGACAAATCCAAAATGAAAATTGCTACATAGAGAAAACCATACGAATAATAAATCAATCGATAGTACCTCAACAACAGTAACACAATCGCGCTCAAAAATCAAGAAATTTCATCCGCTCGCAACGACGTCGCTTTATGTGCTTAGCCTGGTGCGCATGCGTCGCACTCCGCAGAGAAATTATCATAATATACATGTCACCGTAAAACTGTTAATACTAGTAAATTATAATTTTAGATAGATAGCGAGATAGTAAACTTACGTTAGGTTAGGTCATGTAAGATTATCAGATTTCAAACTAACGGAATTAACAATTCGACAGAGACATGCATGCACCGAGTTGGCACAACAAAATATTCTAACACTTTGTAAAAAGACGGTCGAGAATCTAAATCACTACATAGTATAAAACAAAGTCGCTTTCTCTCTCCCTGTCTGGGATATAGGGACATCCTTATGTATACTTTAATCTGTAAAACTACGAAATGAATTTTGATGCGAATTTTTTTATTAATTGATTAAAAAGGAAGGTTTATAAGGATGACATACGCTGATGGGGTGGAGAACTCACTCAACTTGGGCGGGCCACTAATATTCGTTCTTCTTTGTCATGAAAATTGGTTTTGGCACCGACTGCAAAAAGAAGAAGTTGAATATAGTTGTATATAATAAAATAAATAAAAAATATTTTATACTTTTCAGTTGGATTTTTGAAGGCGGTTCTTTTTTAAATAAAAAATAATAATATAGTTTTAAGTAACAATATTTTTACATGGTCACGTGAGCGGACTTTTGTTAATTATGACAAAAGGCTCAAATATTGAAAAATACAATAACGTTTTGTCTTTGCTGCATAGCACAGTACACGTTTTAGAATAGAATGAAACTGAGAGGAAGTAATATAAAAGAACAGAAAAAGACAAAGTTTAGCGCAATTGAATGACGTAAAATATAACAGATATTGAAAACAATAGCCTAGTTAATGCAATAAGTAAAATTTATGCATGATTTATTTATGATGTGAAGTGTCGGCATAGAATAGCACTACCCCATTTCTTCCGGTGGCTGTACGTAAGAGGCGAATAACGGTATTGGGGCTTTAAAGGGATTTTTGGGCGATGAGGTTGGAGACCCATCACCAACAACCTTTATTTTACCATCTTTTCCCCACGTAACTTCCAAAAGTGGCTGAGGAATTTCTGATTCCTTTGCTCTGGCTACCCTTTTTAGGGATTTATAGCCGTGAGTATATGTATGATCGTCTGAGTTAGGGCATATAAAATAGACATACATTATGTACATATACTCACGGCTAAAAATCCCAAATAAGGGTAGACAGAGCTTCAGAGCTATTAACTTTACAGCCAAGTTTTATAAGGGAAGTTGATAGGGGAGAAGATGGTAAAATAAAGTTTCGTTAATGATGGGTCTCCAACCACATCGCCAAATGACCACTCTAGAAAAAGCCCCAATACCCTTAGGCGCCTCTTACGACAACCGTAGGTAGAAGGGGGAAGTGATATTCTAATCCGGCACTACACGGTCAAACTAAATAAAATAGTACGATTATTTTCTATCTTTCTTTCAAAATTACCAAGGGACCGGCGGCTTAACGTGCCCTCCGAAGCACGGAATCATCTTAATTATCGGATTATCAGGTGATTCAAGCCTGCAATATCCTTCCAACATAATATAACATAAAGGTTCACGCCTAATATCCCCGAAGGGTTTGGCAGAGGTACTAATACTTTTGAACATCACGTGACTTTGTCACCTGGTGTTCAGAGTACCCACGTTTTGCATGGACAGTGTACTCACGTGATAGGGGGCAGGCCTATCGCCATTTTGTACGAATACACTGTCACATGACTAAGTACAACTCAGCCATGTGGGTTTCCTCACAATGTTTTCCCTCCCCGTTATCAACCGTGATAAATTAACCACCTATATGTCTTTAGAAAAGACAAATTGGTGTAGGCCCAACCCGGGATTTGAATACTAGTCGTTTGCACGATAACCGTTGTTCTACCCATTGTGTTATCACTGCGTCTAAAAGTTAAAATTAATACAGATAAGTTTTTGCTTCCGAATCCCTTCTCACATAACACTACCCCATTTCTACCACTTTTAAGGAATTTTTGAGTGATATGGTTGGAGACCTATCACCCATGAGCAGCGATGCGGTTGGAGACCCATCAAGATGGTAAAAATAAAGGTTGTTTATTTTTACCATCTTTTCCCCACTCACATTTCCAAAAGTGGCTGAGGAATTTCAATTTCTTAGCTCTGGCTACCCCTTCTAGGGATTTCAGCCGTGATTATATGTATGTATGTTTACTTAAATATTAAAATTATAAAAAACATAAAAAAACAAGCGATAAAAAATATATAAATTTAACAAGTGTGAATTACTCCTGCCTCAGCTTATTATAAATTATTAGTATAAATGTGAAAGTTAAGATGCTTGGATGTTTGAGATGAAAGGCTTCTCAATTGCAAAATGTCAACTAATGAAATTTAGCAGAATGCTAGATAATGACCAATATGATAATAATAGAATACCTTTTTTCCCGACGACGAAATAGACAACGTGATAGATCAATGGGTAGAACACCGGTTATCGTGCAAGCGACTAGTGTTCAAATCCCGGGTCGGGCCTGCACCAATTTGTCTTTTCTAAAGTCATATCTGTGGTTAATTTATCACGGTTGTTAACGGTGAGGGAAAACATCGAGAGGAAACCCACATGGCTGAGTTGTACTTAGTCATGTGACAGTGTATTCGTACAAAACAGCGATAGGCCTGCCCCCTTTCACGTGATTACACTCCATGCAAAACGTGGGTACTCTGAACACCAGGTGACAAAGTCACGTGATGTTCAGAAGTATTAGTACCTCGGCCAACCCCTTTCGGGGATATTCGGCGTGAACGTTTATGATATTATTATGACTTTTTTTCCCAAAATTTGAGCAGTAAAAGTGATGGTGGTGATGGGTCTCCATTAGAAAGCTCTCCCAATACTCACTTAGATGGCCCCGATACCCTCAGTCGCCTGTTACGATCACTTTTATTTTAATTATTATTCAACTGAATCCTTGAAGTTTTGTAAGTACGTAAGTAATCATGAATCTTTTATACTGCGAAATAATACAAGAATACATGCATATATTTTTAGTAAATAGGAAAATTCAATAAAATGTTCAGACGTCGGTTCGGTTCTATTCGAAATTGAAATAAATAATACAGATTGTTTCAGCATTGTGATAAAATAAAATACATTTTGACATGGTCACGTGAGCGGACTTTTGTTAATTATGACAAAAGACTCAAATATTGAAAAATACAATAATGTTTTGTCTTTGCTGCATAGTACAGTACACGTTTTAGAATAGAATGAAACTGAGAGGAAGTAATATAAAAGAACAGAAAAAGACAAAGTTTAGCGCAATTGAATGACGTAAATTATAACAGATATTGAAAACAATAGCCTAGTTAATGCAATAAGTAAAATTTATGTATGATTTATTTATGATGTGAAGTGTCGGCATAGAATAGCACTACCCCATTTCTTCCGGTGGCTGTACGTAAGAGGCGACTAACGGTATTGGGGCTTTAAAGGGATTTTTGGGCAATGAGGTTAGAGCGACCCATCACCAACAACCTTTATTTTACCATCTTTTCCCCACGCAACTTCCAAAAGTGGCTGAGGAATTTCTCATTCCAAAGCTCTGGCTACTAGTATATGTATGATCGTCTGATTTAGGACATATAAAATAGACATACATTATGTACATATACTCACGACTGAAAATCCCAAAATAGGGTAGCCAGAGCTTCAGAGCTATAAACTTTACAGCCAAGTTTTATAAGGGAAGTTGATAGGGGAGAAGATGGTAAAATAAAGTTTCGTTAATGATGGGTCTCCAACCACATCGCCAAATGACCACTCTAGAAAAAGCCCCAATACCCTTAGGCGCCTCTTACGACAACCGTAGGTAGAAGGGGGAAGTGATATTCTAATCTGGCACTACACGGTTAAACTAAATAAAATAGTACTATTATTTTCTATCTTTCTTTCAAAATTACCAATCAAGGTAGATTTACATAATCTAAAATGTCCAGAGCTTTGGAGAAATACTACAAAACACGCTTTTAAAGCACATCAAACTAAAAAGTAAAAAGTAATTCCTAATATAAGCTGAAAACGGTAGTGAATAAAAAATACTGGTTTTATTGTGACAAAGCGTGGGGCGCTCTGTGCCATATTTTTCGTCTATCGAGCAACCTTTCTACTAACTAATCATTTGAAATTATTTAATACTGGCGACCCTAATCAGGATAATGGGATGAACCTATGAAAATATTATATTGTCCCTGATTCTCGATAAGTGTACAAATTTTGAATTGAATCGGTCCGTTCAAATTGTGTCAAAATCGAGTTTAAAGTAATCGGTTACATACATACATACATACACGTAAAGCTAATAGAAGCGTGTTAAACATAGTATTGAATATTTAAAAATACAAATTAATGTAGCACCGACTTAGAATGTCACTACCTCTTCCTACCCACGCGTGACATCAGAGGCGACTAACGCCCAATTTCTGAATTGAGTATTCAAGCTGAGAACGACTTCAGTATCGTTTTGTCTCTACCAGTTGTTAAGATTCCAATGCCACAGAATGATACTTAAGTTGCTCTCAGCTGGAATACTCAATTCAGAAATCGGGCGTAAGAGTATTAGGGCTTTTTTATCGATTTTTGTGCGATGCCTTTAAAAATAAAAATAAAAATAAAAAACGTTTATTTACGAGAAACAAGAGTTAAATAAGGTGGTAGGTTTTTTAAATAGTTCATCTTGTTCTACCTTGCGGCGTGTAAATACTTATTACATTGGTTTAAAATTGGTTACATTTAATAAAATAGTAAAGCTTTAATTTTTCATCAAATATTTGGAGTATTAGTACCTCTGCCAACCCCTTCGGGGATATTCGGCGTGAACGTTTATGTTTATTATGTATGTTTATGCCTTTGGAGGCTAGGGTTTTCGATTTCTCGACAATTTTTTTATTTCTCCAGGCTCGAGAATTCTCGACAGCCATTTCTCGAGGCATTTTTCTCGAGAAAAATTTTAAACACTAAAAAATCTATATTCATCTTGTTGTACTTTGCGATGTGTAAATATTACACTGTTTTTATTTCATACACACATATACTCACGGCTATAAATCATAAGAAGGGGTAGCCAGAGCTATGGAATGAGAAATTCCTGAGTCACTTTTGGAAGCCGGGCTCTCTAACCACATCCACCAAAAATCACTAGAAAGCCCACGCTAAATCACTAAGGGTATAGACCCTTAGACTCCTATTATTATGACCACCCACCGGTAGGAATGGGGTAGTGTTATTCTGCTGTTTTGTTGTAAAAACATATTTGTCTTATATCTACTTTGACTGGGACCTCATAGTGAGTTCACGTTTTCTTGAATAAGTGTAACTGCATTTATCATAACGATTTTCATTGAGCCACATTGAAACGAAATCTACTTCGATACATTTGAAATATTTTCGAACTTTGAATAAGATATTTTTATAAGAAAAAATATTGTCATAAAAATCGAATATTTTATTGATATCTTGAAATTTTCAATAAAATGTAAAAGAAATCCAATAAAATTATGTGTAAATAGATTTTAAAAAAATATTCGTAATAATTTTCTACAAAAAAATTTTTTTCGAATGTATGAAACAATACAAAAAGCTACTGTTGATTTAAGGAGAAAAACTGTATCATTATGGTGAATTGTAGCTTCAGACAGCTGTCAAGAGAACTCTTAAAAACGCTTAGAATACCGATTTGGTGAATCATTCGTTCAATCAACATAATGCTCAAAAAAATCGTTCACTTGCAGAATACCAAATACGTCAATGTGTCAAAAAGTGACGTAAAATGGCCTTGTAGATTAGCAAATAAGATCTTAGCTGTCTCACTATTGTGACAGTGACACAAATGACATCGGTCAATTTTGCGTCGAGAATGCCAAAACCACAGTTTTGATACACCTACGACCGACATACAGAAAAGATGGTCGTGTAGAATTGGGCCCCCGAAATCGGGGTCGCCAGATCTTCTGCAATCCATTACCAACAACAATAAGGCAAACTGTAATATTCGACTGTGCTATTATTGATAATGTGTCATTGAAATTAAAACAGCTGTGTTGTGTCGGCTTAGAATAGCAATACCCCATTTCTTCCGGTGGTTGTACGTAAGAGGCGACTAACGGTATTGTGGTTTTTAAAGGATTTTGGGCGATGCGGTTGGAGACCCATCACCAACAACTCTTATCTTTTCCCCACTTGACTTCCAAAGGTGGCTGAGGAATTTCTTATTCCTTCTTATGATTTATAGCCGTGAGTATATGTATGTATATAATTAAAACAGTGTAATATTTACACACCGCAAAGTACAACAAGATGAACGATTGTCACAACACTATCACCGCATTTACTCTTGTTTCTTAGAAATAAACGCTTTTTATTTTATTTATATTTAATCCATGAGCGTAGCCGTAGAATCGGAGAACAAATTGAGTGAGTCTTAAAGATTTAAAGTTTTGTTTTGCATAAAAACATTATGTGGGGATTATGAACTAATCAATTAGGCAAATAAAAATTTTCATCACCAGCGAGACTCGGCCCCTCGACATCCGGGTACGGCTCTGGCTCGAGCCAACCCTATTTATGGCGATTTGGCTTTAGTCCACCACGCTGGCCAATTGCGGGTTGGCAGACTAACGACTACTACCGTAATAGTAGCCGGGACCGACGGCTTAACGTGCCCTCCGAAGCATGGAATCATCCTAATTATCGGATAATCAGGTGATTCAAATCTGCAATATCCTTCCAAAACGGGTTAAATCTTAATTATTAAAGTCGTGAGTGTACCCCCCCTCCCACTTGAAGCCAAGCGCTTTACTGCGCGCCACGGAGGCAGTCATTTTTAAAATAATACCTATCTAAAGTAGAGAGTTGTTCTAAAAATCCATCCATTTAATTTACCCTCTGGTTGACCTGTAGCATTGTACAGATATGTACGTGTAATAATTCATAGACAATATGTTATAACAAAGTAAATTGTTATTATAATTAATCTCTTTGTTACACTTTCAATTGTAAAATTGTAAAGAAGAATAAAAAAAAATTCTTTGTGTTTCTATTTAAACGCTTGAAAAAAATCATTAAAAAGAAAATATAGGTATATGTATAACGGATGATGTCACACAACACGACGAAAAAAATTGGCAATCTGGGGGCACGGCAGTGCCCCTGCCAAGTCTCAAGCAAAACGGGCACGGCCGTACCATCTTTTCTCGAAGCGGTTCGCGGCTGTTTCGCCCCCCCTTTATCTTCGACGTGGACAAAGCTAGGAGTTTAGGTTTTCGGTGAATAATAGTAGGCATGAGAACAAGCTTAAGTTCGAAATTACACGCCAAATGAATAAATAGTTTAGGAGTTACGGTCGATCAAAGTTACACCATTTTGTCACTCACTGACTCACTGACAGATCATCAATCAATCAAAAATCTAAGGTACTTCTAGCAGACTTAGAAACTTCAAATTTTGCACCAAGATAGGTCATTAGCCACATATAAAGGAAAAATTATAAAAACATTAAAAAATTATATGCCTTAGAAAACAATTTTATATTTGCGGTTTGGCAAGAACATTATGTATGGATTTTGACTGCATTGTTAACTTTGTTTGTTGTCCAAGTACCTATTCAATTGGATGAATACATACATAGAATAGAAAAGAATAATATAAATGTAATACATAGACTATCATTAATACAAATTAATACATAAAGTTCATTAAATTAATAAAGCTAAAACTCCATTGTATTGCGATAAATATTGTATGCGCGCTCGATAGATGGCGTTGTACCTGTCTGAATCGCGCTATGGTTTCGTTACAAAGCGCAGTGTAAGGGCCAGCGCTGACTGCCGGCATGGCGTGGCATGGCATGGCAAAGGATTTCGGTACAGATATAGCATTTTTAATCTTATTACCATGAGTATAGAATTCATTTTACTTCATTTTGACACAACGATGCCGACGTGCGCCGTACCGCGGCCTCCCTCGGCATCGTTGTGTCAAATTGAATTCTATATGCATGGCAATAAGACTAAAAATGCTGTATCTGTACCGAAATCCTTTGCCATGCCATGCTGGCAGTGAGCGCCGGCCCTTAGTAGTACTTCAAAATAATTCGATAATTTTCATCTGTCTATGATAACCTATTTCGAAACTAAAAAATATTGTAGTGATAATTGATATTCGGAGAACTTTACGTCTTATTTAGTTTAGTTATAGTTTGTAAGTTAGTAGATATATATTTATTTAGTTAGTTATTTGTTAGTAAGTTTAGTTCTGTTTAGTTTGCATATATATATATATATATAAGTTTAAGCCTTATTGTTATAGAAGTAATTGTAAATAGTGTAATGGAACGTGAAATATTGTACATAAATGGCGACCTTTGTCCACACAGAGTCATCTCTATTCCTGGAGATGGGTCGTGTTTATTTCATTCGTTGTCATACAGCATGTATGGGAGTTTTCAGTCGTCAAACAAGCATACGTGGCCCTTTCAAGAGTGACTAGTTTGGGTGGATTACATTTAATAAATGTGAATTTTAGTAGTATCAAAGCTCAGGAGACAGCAATAGCTGAATATAATCGACTCCGAAGTATATATCGCCCAGACTTGTCTACCTTAGAAGTAACGAAGCCTCAGAGAAGAAACAAAAGAGATAGAGATGGAGAATGGGTTCTAAGCAAAGCAGTAGCTGACGTTCAAGAAATTGTGAGGTCACCTAAAAGTAAAAGAAAGAAATACACTTACAAAAAATAAATGAGATCCCACCAAAAACATTAAATGTAAAAAAATGCCAAGTCTCTCGATGCAGTCTTTCCATCGTAAACAGTTTTGAGATCTCATAGAAGCCAAGTCCTATTCAAAATATTTCGTAGTTATAAATCAACATTTAGTAATTGTATCAATAGTTTTCTTTATATTATAATTATAGTGACTTGGCAATGAGCACAAATTAAAAGCTGCTTGCTGCCTGGAACTATATGCAAATGTTACTGACGAGACCAGTGATCAGATTATTTGTTATGTGTGAATCATGATGGTCACTACCGACTACATGCTCCAATACAATAATTAAGAATACCTTACGGGCCATCGCTTTATGAAAGTAAATGAATCGAGAGTGCACTAAGACTGACTGCTGTTGCCGAAATTCGGTTGGGACGACACGGATAAACCAAAAGAAAATTAATTTTGTGATATGTAACTTTCAACTCTTCCAAATATGCCGTTTTATTTTATTCTTCTTGTGCTCATTGCCAAGTCACTATAATTATAATATAAAGAAAACTATTGATACAATTACTAAATGTTGATTTATAACTACGAAATATTTTGAATAGGACTTGGCTTCTATGAGATCTCAAAACTTTTTACGATGGAAAGACTGCATCGAAAGACTTGGCATTTTTTTACATTTAATGTTTTTGGTGGGATTATATATTTCTACCTTATACATACATATACTCACGGCTGTAAATCCCTAGAAGGGGAAGCCAGAGCTGAGGGATTAGAAATACCTCAGCCACTTTTGGAAAGTTGAGTGGGGTCAAGATAATCTGACATAATTTTACTTGGTTTTATCTTATAATTTGAAAGATTATGATAATCTGAACTGAATCTTTTGTTGTTAGTTTTTTGATAACCATTTTAGAAATTAATTTTATTTTATTTTTATTTTCATTTATTTAGGAAACAAACAGTCGTTTACATTACAAATGTATGTTATGTACGGTGTCGACACATAGCCTCATTCGCGGAAATGCAGCATCAGCGCCTCGTGTCAGCTCCGACTCTTTGGTCGGTAATATCCAGATCACGCCACCCAAACTGTGACCTAGATTGTAAGGTTTAAATATAGGTAGTTATGAGTAAGAAAAAGCGGTTCATATAGAGTGTAGTTCTAATATCGGACACATTCGCGCTTAGGATAGTTAGGTTTAGGAATTAGAAATAACATAACATAACATAAACGTTCACGCCGAATATCCCCGAAGGGGTTGGCAGAGGTACTAATACTTCTGAACATCACGTGACTTTGTCACCTGGTGTTCAGAGTACCCACGTTTTGCATGGACAGTGTACTCACGTGATAGGGGGCAGGCCTATCGCCGTTTTGTACGAATACACTGTCGAATTAGAAATGTAAGTTTAAATTAATAAATTAAGTGAAGAGCAGTGTGTTTCTAACATCGAACGCATTCGCGCTTAGCTTAGTTAGGTTTAGGTCTTAGAAATGTAACGTTTAATTATTAAATTCCATAAAAGTTAATCTATTTCCTTTTTCACCCTCCGTCTGTGGCCCGAGTATTTAAGCCTATTTTATGCTCACATTATAAAATTTAACTTAAGTGTAATTAACTTGTAGTGTCTGTCTGAATGGTATTCCATTTGACTGAATTCAGATTCGGAATTATTAAGAGCGTCTACATTCGTACGAGTGGATGGGCTCTTAATTTTCCACGAAATAAGCAAGTATTTTACTAAAAAGTACAAAAAAAAATCTTTAGCCATTTTGGAAGTTGAGCGGGGAAAGCATTCAAATAAAGGTTGTTGGTAATCTTTAACCTCATCGCCTAAATTAATAACGTAAGTGATACACTACACTAATAGCCGCGCTACACAGCTACTAAATTTAAATACTATATCGAATATACATACATACATATAATACTCATGGCTGTAAATCCCTAGAAGGGGTAGCCAGAGCTAAGGAACCAGAAGTTCCTCGGCCACTTTTGGAAAGTTGAGTGTTCAAAAAAAAAGATGGTAAAATAAAGGTTGTTGGTGATGGGTCTCCAACCGCATCGCCCAGAAATATTTTACGTACACCCACCGAAAAAAATAGGGTGGTGCTATTCTAAGCCGAAACTCCATAGCTTCTACATTTAAATACTTTATCGAAATGTGCTTGCGCCGAACCTACCGTACCGCGTACCTAAATTATTTTATAACGAGAAGTGGGTAGTTGATCGGACTCGTTAATCCCGTCTCATTCTATCCTTTTTCTTTCCTTACCTGCGCGTGAGATGTCATACGAGGAGGAGGGATGACCAGGAAGGGGAGAGACGATCGAGCGAGCAGTAGCACTTAGATATCCGTATCGAAAACCGCTGTACACCGCATCATCTGAACCGCGCCCGCATGTTTCATATTGAAGTTTTATGACTATTTGTTTATTTGAATAAGATTGTGTTGTTTGTGGAAGTGTAGCCGCTTAAGAGAAAAACAGCAGCGTTGTTGACGGAGCCGCCGCCATCGACCAAGCCAAGTCGTCCGTTACGAGAACGAGGTGAGTCTCACGTTGCTTCCTATTTCCTATACCTTCGCCATCCGCTGAGCCTTCACCAGCTCTGGTCCTTCGTAGCTATTCCGCCCGCGCAACCATTTGGTCCAAACGAGCCGGATTAATTACCACGTCTACGTTGATTTTATATTTAAGTAAATTATATTCTACCTTCAGGTTGAATATTACTCCGCGACCCCGCATCTCCAAGTAGTTAATTATATACTTATATTTACCGCGTAATTTTAATTAAATATGGCTACAAATAGAGCGAAATTAACTAACTTAGAATCGAGATTAGAGGCTTATCTCGAGCGAGTTCGATCACTTTATGTCAACGCTCAAAAACTAGACACCCAAGCCGACATCGACAAATTCATTTTTGATGTAGAAATGCTAGAAAGTTACCCGCAAAAAGTTTTAGAAACAGTCGAAGCTGTTAATGTTCTCAGTGCTCAAATAAATCCGGATTTTACACCTTCTCACAAGTTATGGCTCGAGTTCGAAGATATATACAGTTATGTTAAACACCGCTGTGCGACTTTATGTCCTAAAACATCACCCGCAGCCGCTGATTGTAAGAAGATACAAATGGCGCGTCCACACCTACCGCCGATTGAGCTACCCGCATTTAACGGCGAACCAAATAAATGGCCGTTATTTTATGCTAGCTTCCTCAGCAACGTTCACAATAACCCTAGTCTTTGCAATTCTGAACGTATTTATTATTTGCTAGGTAAATTACAAGGCAAGGCGCAAACAATATTCGCCGGTCTAACGGCTTGTGGTGAAAACTACGACATAATATTTGAAGCGCTCGTTAAAAGGTATGAAGATAAACGTTCACTAGCTAGTGACTACATACAACGTATTCTTGATACAAAACAGGTCAACTTAGCAACCGCGGATAGCCTTGATTCATTCGCTAATCAATATTTCACATCCATTTCAGCGCTGAAAGGTTTAAACTTACCAAATTTATTAGATTACTTATTACTACATATTGCTTTAAAAAAGCTGGATTCTGAAACTGTTCGTTCTTTCGAATTAGAACACAAAACAACTGAATTTCCTACCCTCGACCAGTTAACTATGTTTATTAACCAGCAAGTAAAGTTACTGCAGCGCTCCACAACTAAACCTAATACAAATCTTAATAAACCTTTCCAACCCCCGCGTGCTATTAAATTCCCGAAAACTCAGGCATACGTCAACATTTCGACCGCAACCGCACGTAATTGCATTTTATGTAATACCCCATCGCATACGCATATTTATAAATGTCCAAAGTTCAATGTAATGCCTGTGGAGGAAAGATTAAAGTGTGTCAAGGAGAGGGATGTGTGCGTGAATTGCCTTAGTGTTCCACACAAAACATCCGCGTGCAATTCACAGTCTCGCTGTCGTAACTGTGGAGGTAAACACCATACAGCCCTACACATAGAACGAAACGTCACCGCAGTCGCGATGACGTCCCTTTCTTCACCACGCTCCGCGGATAAAAATAATTATTTTAATTGTAATGGTCGAGATACGGTTATGGTTAATCCACCCGCTTATAGCTGTCCGCAATCTATTAGTTATTATACGACCGCGCCAACGCAACATGCAGCACCGCACCACCCCGCCGCCCGCACCGGTTCAGCCCCGCGCGGCGCGGCGGAGGCGTTCGGCTATTCTGCACCCGCCTGCGCGAGCGCCACACTCGCTGCGCGTGAGCCCGCGCCGCCTGTTTACGTAACTGATAGCAATATTAATACGTACTCAGCGAATTCAAACATTGTTCCCCGCCTTTCTGAACCGATTTCCGCTCCCGCGTCTGCTTCTACGACACAATTTACCCCGCGTTCGAATATTACCTTGTGCAATAATATTAGCCGTTCGAGCAGTAATATACCTACGACAGTGTTACTAGCCACCGCGCGCGTTATTACTCACGACGTTTATGGAAACGAAGTCGTAGTACGTTGCTTATTAGACAGTGCGTCTCAAAGCAATTTTATTTCGCAATCGTGTTGTGATAAATTAGGTTTAAGTAATCATTTAAGTCCTACGATATCCTTCGTGAAGGGTATTGGGGGTGCCAGGAAGACTATTAAGTCATACTTAAAATTAAGAATATTTTCCCGCTTTAATCGTGATATTAACTACGAGATCGACACTTTAGTAGTCGATAAGGTCACGGACCGCTTACCTTCCGTCGCTGTCGACACTTCGATGCTCGCGTATTTACATTCGTTGCCTTTAGCAGACGATACTTTTTCGGTTACTGGAGATATCGAAATTCTAATAGGAGCATCACTCTTTTCGCACTTATTACTGCCAAATAAAGTCAGTAGTTTTGCGGGAACACCACACGCTATCGAGACCG
Source organism: Bedellia somnulentella (assembly GCA_963576735.1). Taxonomy (NCBI): domain Eukaryota; kingdom Metazoa; phylum Arthropoda; class Insecta; order Lepidoptera; family Bedelliidae; genus Bedellia; species Bedellia somnulentella. Next base: position 69,318 of record CAUYWD010000010.1, on the reverse strand, counting down.
TGTTTGGGTACGTGGTATCCGGTCTCGCGCCCGTGCTGTCGGCTGAGTATGGCACGACCATCTCTTGCTGTTCTGTAGACGCGAACATTGACTCGATTGTGAGACGATTTTGGGAGCTCGACGATGTCGGTGCGCAGCCCGTGAGCAGCCCCGACGACCGCGCGTGCGAGCAGTTTTACCAGAGCACTACGACTCGGGATTCGACGGGTAGATACGTAGTAGCTTTACCTTTTAAAGATGATCCATCGGTTTTAGGTCAATCGTTGGAAACCGCTAAAAAACGTTTTATGTGTTTAGAGCGCAAGCTTGCCGCTTCACCCGCTTATAAACTGGCGTACGATGACGTCATCCGCGAGTATATTGATAAAGGTTACTTATCACCCGTGCCACGGGAAACTTCCGAGTCGCAGATTAAGCCTGCTTATTATATCCCACACCACGGGGTTCTACGGGAAGATAAGGCTACCACTAAACTTCGTATTGTCTTGGACGCTAGCGCGAAGACTAGCAGCTCTAAATCGCTTAACGATATTTTATACAGCGGTCAGAACTTACAAGGTAATTTATTTGAAATTATTATAAACTTTCGCATGTTTCCTGTAGCACTTTCGGCTGACATACGCCAGATGTTTTTGTGTCTGGGTGTGCGGGAAAGTGATAAAAGATTTCAACGCATTTTATACCGCTTTAATTCTAATGAACCAATAGATGTTTTCCAATTCAATAGAGTTTGTTTCGGACTTAAGTCCAGCCCTTTCCACGCGCTTCGCACAGTAAAGCAACTCGTTTACGACGAAGGTGATAATTTTCCGCGTGCAAAGGCTATTTTAAATAATTCTCTGTACATGGATGACTTTGTCCACTCGGTCGAAAACGACAGAGAAGGTGTGCAGACGGCACATGAAGTTATTTCGTTGTTAAAACTTGGTCAGTTCGATCTCGTTAAATGGAATAGTAACGCGCCGCGAGTTCTGGAGTCTCTTCCTGAATCGCATCGTTTATCAGCTTTAGTTGAGTTTGATAAAACGGATTCACATAAAGTCTTAGGTATGTCATGGTCACCCACGACTGATGAATTTGCGTTAAGTGTTTGCTTACCTAGCGAACGTCCTACAAAGCGTTCAATATTATCCTGTGTCGCGCGACTGTGGGACCTGATGGGATTTATCGGCCCTGTTATCTTATATGCTAAAATAATTATAAAACAATTATGGTTGTTAGGATGTGATTGGGATGAAACCCCTCCAGAGAATGTTGTCTCTGCTTGGGATAAGTTTCGTAGTGAACTACTTTTATTAAATCATATTTCCATACCGCGTCATTTAGGCATCGTTAGTAAAAGTGTGATACACTTGGTAGGTTTCGCGGATGCCAGCGAAAGGGCATACGGAGCAGTAGTTTACTTTATTGTAGAAAATAGTAACTCACGCGCGATTCGCCTAGTATGTTCGAAGTCCCGCGTTGCGCCCGGTAAAGTGGTATCCCTCGCACGTTTAGAGTTGTGCGCCGCTCTTTTATTAGCGAAACTGATACGTATAGTTTTGAATGTTAGTAGTGCCCGCGTTGGTGTTAATAGTATACACGCGTTTTCCGATTCGACTGTAGCTTTGTGTTGGATACATTCGTCACCCCACCGCTGGGCTACCTTTGTAGCTAACCGCGTTTCAAAGATACAAGCCGAGTTATCTTCCGATCATTTTCATCACGTCGCGGGAAGCGATAATCCGGCTGATTGTTTGTCTCGGGGGCTGACACCCGCGCAGATATTAAACCACCCGCTCTGGTGGCAAGGTCCGGAATGGATGAAAGAGAGCCTAGACGCATGGCCTATTTCCCAATTCGATCCCTCGACTATTTCGGTGCCGCCTGAGCTGAAGCCTGCGGTTGTGTTGGCTGTTCAAACTACAGAAAGACCGCTTGTTTTACGAATTGCTGATCGTTATTCTTCGTGGTCGAAGTTATTACGCGTTTTAGTTTATATTTACCGCTTCCTTAATTTATTACCGCGCAGCAATTATATTTCCGCCAATGATTTAAATTTTGTTGAGCAAAAGATTATACGAAACTTACAAGAATTTTATTTTTACAATGAAATTTCTAATTTAAAATCAGGCAAATGTTGTAACCGTGCCTTTCAGCGACTTACACCATTTTTAAATAACGATGTAATTTTAGTAGGTGGTCGATTGTCGAATGCCGACATAAGTTTTAGCGAAAAACACCCTGTTGTTTTGCCGCGTAAAGATCATGTGGTTGATCTCATTATAGATTATTATCACAAAAAACACTGTCACGCGGGTCCCGACCTAATGATGTCTATATTAAGACAACGTTATTAAGTTAAGCTGTGTAGTGTCGGCTTAGAATAGCACTACCCCATTTCTTCCGGTGGGTGTACGTAAGAGGCGACTAACGGTATTGGGGCTTTTTAAGGGATTTTTGGGCGATGCGGTTGGAGACCCATCACCAACAACCTTTATTCTACTATCTTTTCCCCACTCAACTTCCAAAAGTGGCTGAGAAATTTCTAATTTCTCAGCTCTGGTTACCCCTTTTAGGGATTTATAGCCGTGAGTATATGTATGTATGTATGTATGTTATTGGATATTTTCTGCACGTAATGTTATACGTAGTCGCATATTTAAATGTATTGCATGTTTTAAGTTACGCCCTAAGCCTAACTTTCCCGAAATGTCCGAGCTTAAAGCTTGCCGTGTTGTATCTACTATTAAGCCATTTGTTCACACGGGTACAGATTTCGCTGGCCCTTTTATGATCACGCCCTCGCGTGGACGTGGTATACGTACTGTTAAGGCGTACGTTTGTATTTTCGTGTGTCTGACAACCCGAGCCATACATATCGAGTTGGCTTCTAGTTTAAGTTCGGCATGCTTTTTGTCAGTTTTTAAACGCTTTTTATCACGCCGTGGTCCTGTTTCGCATATGTACTCAGATAACGGGACAAATTACGTAGGAGCTAAGCGTCACTTAGATGAACTTCACAAATTTTTGATTTCTTGTGAATATAGTTCCGAATTTTCTCGCATTCTTTCGGAAAACCGTATTACGTGGAATCTCAATGTGCCTAGAGCACCACACTTCGGTTCTGACTGGGAGTCAAATATTAAAAGTATGAAGAACCATTTATTTCGTGTCGTCGGAAAGCAAACGCTCTCTTACGAAGAGATGACGACTGTTCTGACACAAGTCGAGGCTGTCATGAACAGCCGCCCGCTCTGCCGCACTCTATCGTCTGATCCGGCAGAGCCGCTCGCGATAACTCCCGCACATTTTTTAGTTTACACCCCGCTAAAGTATTTACCCGCGTCTGAAGTCGTTGAAGATCGGACTCATCTTCTCGAACGTCACGTTCTTCTCGATCGCGTTTTGCAACACTTCTGGAGGCGCTGGAGATCGGAATATCTGCACACGCTACAGGTTAGGCAAAAGTGGAACACTCCCGCTTGTCCTCTTTCTGTTGGTACTGTAGTTATTGTCGTAACGGATAACGCGCCGCCACTTCATTGGCCTCTAGGGGTTGTTGAAGACGTATTTCCCGCGAAGGATGGAGTAGTTAGAGTCGCCCGCGTTAAGACGGCTTCTGGTTCGTATGTACGACCAGCAACTCGTTTATGTCCCCTACCTAATTAATTTAAGTTTTTTTTTATTATTTTAGTTCAGATTCTTATACCGCGTTAGTTTAGTTTAAGTAGCCGCGTTAGATTTTATACAGTATTTTGCGTTTATTTGTATTTGAATCTCGAGAGACTTCAAGCCCGGGGGGATGCTTGCGCCGAACCTACCGTACCGCGTACCTAAATTATTTTATAACGAGAAGTGGGTAGTTGATCGGACTCGTTAATCCCGTCTCATTCTATCCTTTTTCTTTCCTTACCTGCGCGTGAGATGTCATACGAGGAGGAGGGATGACCAGGAAGGGGAGAGACGATCGAGCGAGCAGTAGCACTTAGATATCCGTATCGAAAACCGCTGTACACCGCATCATCTGAACCGCGCCCGCATGTTTCATATTGAAGTTTTATGACTATTTGTTTATTTGAATAAGATTGTGTTGTTTGTGGAAGTGTAGCCGCTTAAGAGAAAAACAGCAGCGTTGTTGACGGAGCCGCCGCCATCGACCAAGCCAAGTCGTCCGTTACGAGAACGAGGTGAGTCTCACGTTGCTTCCTATTTCCTATACCTTCGCCATCCGCTGAGCCTTCACCAGCTCTGGTCCTTCGTAGCTATTCCGCCCGCGCAACCAAAATGTTTTAGAATTATTCTATTTTATAAAATCCTACCCCAGACATATGAATACACACATGAATATTACTTATTACATTACAGGCTTTTGTTGAAAACGTCTTTTCTATTTAACCTCATTCAATTGCGCTGTTCTTTATTAGATTCCGTTCTTTTATATTAAATCCTTTCAGTTTTATTCTATTCTAAAACGTGTTTTGTACTATACAAAATAGAAAAATACATAATTGTGTTTTTCAATATTTTAGCCTTTTGTTTTAATTGACATTGGCACACGTGACCATTTGGAAATATCGTTTATTTTAAAACAATGTTTAAATAATCTGTATTATTTATTTAAACTAATAGAACCAAACCTACGTCTATGCATTTAATTGAATTTCCCTGTTTATGTAAAATAGATAAATTTATTCTTGTATTATTTATAAGTATAAAAGATTTCTGATAACTTACGTACTTACGAAAGTTCAAGGATTCAACTGAATAAAAGTTTGAATAATAATCTGTGTAGTGTAGTTAGAATAGCACTACTCCATTTCTTCCCATCGGTGATTGTAAGAGGCGATTAAGGGTATTGGGACTTTTCAGTTATTTTTGGGCGATGCGGTTGGAGACCCATCACCAAAAACATAACTTCCAAAAGTTACTAAGAAATTTCTTATTCTAAAGGCCTGGCTACCCCATCTAGGGATTTATAGCCATAAGTAAATGTATGTATGTTTTCAAATATTTTAAAATAATAATAAATTAATTGCCTTGCATAAAACTTTGTTACATCATTTAAAAGTTACTGCACATTGCTATGTGCAGTAACTTTTAAATGCGTAATTATTATTCATAAATTAAATTTATGAATAATAATCCCCACATGAGGAATTCATGTCAAAAAACATTAAATTATGTGATAGTTAGGCGTTTCCAACATTTGCATTCTATCTGAAAAGGTACACAAGTGGCCGTCCGAATTAGTTAAAATTCGGAGGTAGGAAACGCAAACACTACTTGAACGTGTAAAAAAGAAACAAAGGATAGAGAAATTTCGCGCTGGATGCCAACTGACACTGTAGCTCAGTTGGCAGAGCGACGGGGGCGTATACCCGAAGGTCGCGGGTTCGAACCCCGCCAGTGTCGAAATTTTTCCTTCCTTTAATAAGAAAGAAGAAGAAAGAAGAAAGAAGAAGAAAAATTGTTTATTTGGCACACAATAATAAAATACAGAGTAAATTTACAACAATAAAAAAAAAATGCACCAAAAAATCTAATAACATCTTTTATTTATGAATAATAATCCCCACATGAGGAATTCATGTCAAAAAACATTAAATTATGCGTAATTATTGTTCACTTGTGACACTTAAACCTGATTAAAAGACATGAAATGATATTTTCGTATCAATTTTTAAATTTTAGAGATTTTTGGGGGAAGCCTATGTCCAGCAGTGATGATGATGATGATAAAATTAACTTTTTTTACTGTGTATTTGGATTAATAAAACTACATCAGCCATGATATTTTTTTACTAATTTTCTAATTCACCGCTCCCGCGTTAAAACTCAGCCACACTTATTGTCATTTCACAGACAAGGTTAACTAATTCCCAACACCTTAACAAATCTGTTTATCAACTTATTAAACAATAACTGTCGAGCTCTTTGTTTAATTGAACAAGCTTCTAAGCTGCAGTATAAAAGCGACGGATGGGACTTAATATATCATTCGTAATTCGTCCGCGGTCGCTACAACATGGGGCCTATAGAGCTTTTAGCATTTTCTTTATTAATTTTAAGTGTGAAAGGAGCTGATATCTCAGTTAAAATTGTAAATATTACCCAAGGTCCTGTTAAAGGTCACATATCTACTGATGGAAAATACTATCAGTTTTTCGGGATTCCATATGCAACAGTACCTTCCGGGACTGAAAAATTCAAGGTAGAGTTACTTTAAGGCATTCTTGTTTTTTAAATAGCTTACTGTAGTTAATAAGTCTTATTTTTCAATGCAAATAAATTGCTGTTGGATCCTATTCATGGCTCAAGTATATTTTTTTTTATTTAATATACTAACAATGAACTTTTACCAAGCACTAATTTTAATTTCTATTGTTACTGGTCAATGCTAAGAACATATATTTTTTATCATTTGCTTCGCCTGATTGAGTTTGAATATAACCCAATCTATATTTTTTTATTAGAACCTACCTCCTCCCTTTTTTCTACCTCCCTTTTTTGTTATATATCACTGTAAAATTATGTTTGCACTTTTAAGCAATGATATACATTTTTCATTTTGTTGTGTAGTGTCGGCTTAGAATAGCACTACCCCATTTCTTCCGGTGGGTGTATGTAAGAGGCGACTAACGGTATTGGGGCTTTAGCGGATTTTTGGGCGATGTGGTTGGAGACCCATCACCAACAACCTTTATTTTTACCATTCTTTCCCTACTCGAATTTCCAAAAGTGGCTGAGGAATTTCTATTCCAAAATTATAAACAAATACCAATTCTGAAGCTATGGTTTTTTTTGGACCAAAAACTACACAAGTTTTTGAGTTATCTAGGAGAAAGGTATTGTTACTAACAAACAAAGGAAAGAAAAACTTGCATCACACTGGATTTTGTAATTGAGACTTTTCAGCGATTTAACAACAAAAGGCTTATTGCCAGCGTCTTTTCCTTCACGTTTTTTTAAAGAAGATCTGTCCACAGCTAGACCAGCAGCTTTTGCATCTGGCTTGTTTTCATTTATGTCGGCACTCACGAAAAAACAGTAGTTTTTCAAGAGAGACGTTCATTGAAGTAGATGCTTCTTTTTGGTCCTTCTATTCCAATGTCAGTAGCGGAGAGACGCCTAGCTCTTGCTGCTTTTAGGAAATTATCACGGGAAGCTCTTCTGGTAATACGCACTACTAATATACGGGACTTGCTAGTATGTTCATTGTCTTCCGGGTTATGAGTTCCTATGCGATGAGAGAATTCTATGTCGTTTTCTGGGAGTTTTAAACCAACTTTTACTCCAATGAGTTGTAGTATATGGATAGGATTTTCGTTCTTGCTTTCTGTTAAGCCGCAAATGTCTAATCCATTCTGAAGCAGGGCTTGTGATGTGCTGTTAAGCTGTTCTTGAAGTTTTGCAATTGCGTTTTTGAGTACAGGATTTTCGTTCAGTTTTTCGTCAGCATAAGATGTCGTTGTGGCTTGTAAGTTTTCAAGCTTTTCTTCAAAACGGGTGAAAGTCTGAAGTTCTTTTTCGAAATCAAGTTTGGCAGACAATAGTTGTTCTTTGTGTTTCTGTACTTCTGATTTAAATTCATTCTCTGGTTACTTGAGTTGTGGAATTGTGTTTGTAATTTGTTGGGCTGTGGCGAGCATATGGGCGTCAAAGATCTAACAGATTTGGCTCCCAGCCTGCTTCCACGTACTGATTTAATGTTATTAATTCGTATGTAAAAATCGTTGAGCGCAGTACAAATTGGAGTGAGTGTATAGTCAGCAGAGCACTTACATTTTGGGCACAGCCAACATTTTTTATTCTGCTCACTTATGTTGTTAAAAGTTGTATCATCTATTCCCAAATATTCAATGCCGTATAACATACTACATTTAACTCATTCATAATATCATTATCTATAGAAGTAAATATTGTATTTGGGCTTTATTTCAGGCCCCTTTGCCACCACCCAACTGGACTGAACCTTTCGACGCTGTGAATCGCAACGTAGTTTGCTTCCAAGGAGCCGCACTCAGCGACAGCGGCATGTCCGCGGACTGCCTCGTCGCTAATGTCTACGTACCGAAAACGAATAAAACCAAATTACCTGTAATGGTCGACTTCCACGGTGGGGCTTTCCAAATTGGATCTGGAAGTTACGTTAACCCCGGAGCCTTAGTGGACCAAGGTCATTTGATATTCGTTTCATTCAACTACCGTCTTGGAGTGCACGGATTCTTATGTCTAGGAACAGAAAATGTGCCAGGAAATGCTGGACTAAAAGACCAGTTGGCACTTCTTCGTTGGGTAAAAAGAAATATTGCATCTTTTGGTGGTGATCCAAACGATATCACAATTGAAGGCTGCAGTGCAGGATCTGCTTCAGTTGAGCTAATGACTTTGGCACCAATAGCAGAAGGCTACTTCAAAAGGGCCATAATGCAAAGTGGTTCAGGAATTTCTGGTTGGAGTATACAACAAGATCCAATATATAATGCAAGAAAGTTGGCAGCTGAATTAGGGTTTGAGTCCTCAGACATCAATGAACTAGACAAATTTCTTACCTCTCAGACATTTGAGAAACTTTATTCAGGAAAATACTTTGTGAACAGAGAAGATGCGGGTTTAGGTTGGGTCCCGTGTGTCGAAAACGATATTGACGAAGAGCCTTTCCTCAGAGAGGCTCCGTTGGAATTGTTACGAAAGCAGAAGAAAAGTATACCTATGTATATGACTTTTGCAAACAAAGAAGGATTATTCAAACTTGATTCATTCAATGGATGGAAGGACGCAATAAAGAACAATTTTTCAGATTTCCTACCAAGCGACATAAGAATAGAAGATGAAGAAGAGCGCAATTTAGTACTAAATAAACTCAGGAAAACGTATTTCGATGACCAACCTGTTGAAGAGGAGACTATAGACAAATTTATTATGTACGTGACTGACATGATGTTTGCCAACGGACTGTTTCGATCAGCTGAGAAGAGGATAGACGCTGCGAAACCCAACGTGTACCTATTTGAGTTCAAGTATGTTGAACAGCCTAATGCAAAAAATGCTGCTCATCCGTTTTTAGTGAATGGAGCTACCCACTGCGCGGAAACTCACGTCATCTTGGGCGACTACAGGCGAAATGAAACAGATACATCAAAAGAGTTTAAAGAGTTCCAAAAATTCATGAGGCAAAAGTATATAAACTTTATGAAACACAAGTAAGTTTTTACAAATCAATTTTGAGATATGAAATTCATAGATTGCAGCAATAAGTTAAATTATGAAGAGAAATATTAGCATCGTGACCCCTTCATTAATCTTGTCAAAACTTTCAAAAGTCATACATCGTACAAATATATTTTTTTAATTAACGCATATCTAGATACTTCATAAATTTTATAGGTTTACAACAAGTAGTGCAAAATTATGTTATCATATTGAATACTTTTTTTGTAAACTTTACTGAAATATTTTTTTCAGCAATCCTACTAATCGCTCGGATTCTGAGAAATGGTCCAAATGGATGTTAGATATTACTCCACACAATGAAGCGTTTGTGACTGAGATCAAACCACGTCTTGACTTGTGGGATGAAGTGTACCAAAAGTTCTATTACCCACCCAACTCACCCTAAGAGAAAGAGAAGTGAAGAAGAATTAATTTAGGGTATAATTTAGACGGTCACCAAAAATATTTTTTAGGATCTAAGCCCAGGCACCAAATAAACTTAACAACTCCAAAAAAAAATAATCGGCTTTATTAAAAGGGTCCTACAGTATATCATATTATGATCCAAAGTAAATAAAAATGCATCAGAAAAATCGCATGTCCTGTACAAATATTCTTTTTGGTTCCTTAAATGGATAAATGGTCACCAAATAATGTCTTACTCAAAGATTAATATTACTACCAAAAACCTTACTCCAAATTGGTTTGACGTCATCCAAAATACATGATTTGAACCCAGTCTACTTTAATGTAAGACTAAAATTACAATTGCTTCCCTTTATTTCTGAACTAAATCCAAAAAAGCTTTATTAATTCAATGATTTCTATTTTTTCTCATTCTAGATCTCAAAAACAAATTAATGTTATACCTTTAAGTGCCTACGACTGTAATAAACCTATTTAATTTCACTTTGTTGTTTTTTTAACATTTTTATTTAATTTTGCTGTGTAGTGTCGGCTTAGAATAGCACTACCCCATTTCTTCCGGTGGGTGTACTTAAGAGGCGAATAACGGTATTGGGGCTATTAAGGGATTTTTTGGCGATGCGGTTGGAGACCCATCACCAACAACCTTTATTTTTACCATCTTTTCCCCACTTTACTTTCCAAAAGTGGCCGAGGAACTTCTAGTTCCTCAGCTCTGGCTACCCCTTGTAGGAATTTACAGCCGTGAGTATATGAGATGAGTATTTAATTTTATACAACATTAAACAAATGACGTATGTTTGGGAAGCCGAGTATATTTAGTTAATTTCATATAACAATTAATAAGTGACATATGTTTGGAAACACCAGTATATTAATTGGAATTTATGAAATATTCTAGCGATCGTTAGTATTTTAAGCCAAGCGAAAATTACCAAATTAGAACTCATGGTATAAAATATTGGTAACATCAATTTAGTGAAAACATGTAAAATTTAATCTAAAGAGTATTTTAAAGTCGTCCATATATTTTTATAGTAGTCAATAATACAAAAAATGGATTTATTTAATAATATTTTAGGAAAAGTAATTTGGTGACCATTTATCCATTTTGGTAACCGTTTAGAATTTTATTGGTAGTAAAATGGGTACATTTTTGGGTGGCGCTTAAACACAACCCATTAATTTATTTTAAAATATATTTTTATGAGTTTTAAATATTGTTATTTCTTTTTAAACCAATACTAAATTACATACATCCATATACTCACTACTATAAATCCCTAAAAGGAAGCCAGAGCTAAGGAATCAAAAATACCTCAGGCACTTTTGGAAAGTTTAATGGGGAAAAGATGGTGAAATAAAGGTTGTTGGTGATGGGTCTGCAACCGCATCGCCCAAAAATCCCTTAACAGCCCCAATACCGTTAGTCGCCTCTTAGGTACACCCACCGGAAGAAATGGGGTAGTGCTATTTTAAGCCAACACTACACAGCAAACTACTAAATTACTAAGCAATACTAAATTACTTTCGAACTTAACTGAGTGGAATTGTTCAAAAAGATATTAATGCTCTTTGATCACCTCTTATCATTATTACATTCTCATTATAAATATATATCCATACATCCCCAACATGGGCAGCCAGAGCTTCAGAGCTAGAATATAGACTCCTCAGTCACATTTGGAAGTAGACAGGGGACAAGATGGTAGAAATAAAGTATCGTTGGTGATGGGTCTCCAACCGCATTGCCCAAAAACCACAAGGGCGATATCCTTAGTTGCCGTGTAGTGCCGGCTTAGAATGTCACTACCCCTGTCTATCCACGGGTGTCGTAAGAGGCGACTAAGGGCATGGGGCTTTTTAAAGTGGTTTTTGGGCGATGTGGTTGGAGACCCATCACCAACGATACTTTATTTCTATTATTTTGTCCCCTATCAACTTCCAAATGTGGCTGACGAGATCTAAAGCTCTGGCTACTCCTTTTTGGTATTTATGGCCGTGAGTATATGTATGTATGTGTCTCTTACAACTCCTTTACCAGATGCAAGGAAAACTTGATCATTAGAATAATCAAAGATCAGATTTCTAGAAGACGTAAAATTTACTTCTATTATGTACTAAAATGCATTACTGGGAGAAAACCGTAAGGAAATACAAGAATCCGCTAGAGTCCTGGAAACGGAAGCACTGAAGGCAGGTCTAAGGATCAACCACGGAAAAACTGAGTATCTTCACATGAGACGTTTTAAAATTCCTCGTACAAATCGTCAAGGACTTAATGTTGGAGATACTCAATACAATGGAGTGGCAAAATTCAAGTACCTAGGCTGTACCATCACAGATACCAATACTCGTGACGAAGAGATCGACATCCGCATTCAAAACTCCCTGCGTTGTAGCGCTGCTCTGCATAAAGTGTTAGTGTCCAAACTTCTCAGTAGAAACACCAAGATACGCATCTATAAGACCGTAATTAGGCCAATTCTCATGTACGGATGTGAGGCTTGGACACTGACGCTTAAAGAGGAAAGTAAACTCCTGGTTGCCGAGAGAAAGATCCTCCGGAAAATCTTTGGGCCAAGACAGAGGTCGGATGGAACATGGAGACTGCTGAAGAACGTTGAAGTCGAAGAACTTTTCGCTGATGCGAACATCCTTGGGGAAACCAAAGCCCACAGACTTCGCTGGCTTGGGCACCTAGAAAGGATGGGTGAGGATCGAGGTGTCAAAAAAGCGTACATGGGTCGACCAACTGGACGAAGACCTGTCGGACACCCGCGGTACCGCTGGTGTGATGTGGTAGAAGCGGATCTTCGTGAGCTTCTAGCAATCGATTGTCGAGAAACCACACTAGACCGAGACAAATGGTGAAATCTCGTATCGGAGGCCAAGACTCACTTTGGGTCATCGAGCCAGCGTAGTAGTAGTAGTAGTAGTAGTAGTATTATGTACTAAATACTTTATTTTTTAGTTATATTTTTTAGTTCTTAAAATTTGGCTAATCCTTTTTGAGATTCATAACCGTTAGTATATACATACTTACATAAATATACTTACGGCTATAGATTCCCAGAAAGGGTAGCCAGAGCTTTGGAAAAAGATATCCCTCAGCCATTTCGGAAGTTATGTGGAGATAAGAAAAAGGTTTTTTTGTTATGGGTCTTCAACTGCATCGCCGCATTTACTTAAAAAGCCCCAATACCCTTAGTCCCTCTTACAAACACCCACGGGCAGTAATGGAGTAGGGTAGTACGGGCACTATTCTATGCCGACACTATACAGCTAAATGTATGTAAATAATGTACACAATAGAGGATTTTAATTAATGATCATTTATAAGAAAATTTACTTGAAATACTTTAAGATTACTATCATACACTTCAAACATTAAACAAATCAAACTTTATTTACAAGATACACAGATATATATTTTTCAAGGAAATATTTACGCGCCTTGTCGAAACGAAAGGGTATCCTAGGGTTGGCACTTACTTTGCTCAAAGAATAAGCATTGCCGTACAAAGGGGCAATGCAGCCAGCCTCTTGGGAACCCTTCCCTCTTGCGGCAGTGATTTTGAAAAAAATATTACATACATACATACATACATATAATCACGGCTATAAATCTCTTGGAGGGGTAGCCAGAGCTGGAATTAGAAATTCCTCAGCCACTTTTGGAAGTTGCGTGGGGAAAAGATGGTGAAATAAAGGTTGTTGGTGATGGGTCTCCAACCGCATCGCTCAAAAATCCCTAATACCGTTAGTCGCCTCTTACGTACACCCACCGGAAGAAATGTGGTAGTGCTATTCTAAGCCGACACTACACAGCAGAAATATTATATTGTTTAATTATTCTTCCTTGTTACTTCTATCTTTTGTATATACTAGCTGACCCGACAGACTTCGTACTGTCAAAAAGCTTAAGGCGTTTTTTCCAGTACTCTTAGTTCAATCAGGTCTGAATGTTTTATCGGTCATTTTTTTCCGGGATAAAAAGTCCTATGTTATAATTTGGGTAATTATCTAGCATTCTGCCAAATTTCATTCATATACATTATGTACTTGAGAAGCCTTTTCGTCTCAAACACCCAAGCATCCAAACATATAAACTTTCACATTTATAATATTAATAGGATACTAGTGGGTAACCAATAAAATGAGTTTATTTTGAAATTTTCCGAACAATCACAGCGCAGCTCTTTTGAATTTCTAGTGATTTTTTCTGATTGGCCGGTTTGAAAAAATTCCGACCAATCGCAGCGCATCTCTGATCGACTAAAGTTTGCGCGCGCTTATGACACTCAAGCAAAGTCTATGGGCCAAAATCGAAACTTTGAAATTCTGTAACAATTAACTTAATCCAGTTACATCAGATGTCTGAATTTTGTGCACACCACGGCCGCGAACTGTACAAAACGATACCTGAACCAAATTTGTAGCTTAACTCATCGCGTCACAGGCTTCCGGGCAAGAAAGAGGCTTACAGAAATAATATATAAAGATATTTATTTATTTAGCTTCGTCATTTGATCACCACTCATCATACTCGTAGGGCTCCCCGGGCTTGTAGAACGGGGGCACGGTGGTGGTGCCCGGCACCCGGGGGGTCGATGAGTGCACGTGGATTGGTCTCGTCGTCACCTTCTCTACCGTCTCGTTGAAGAACTTCTTCATTATCTTTGAGTAAAATTTGTTGATCTTCGTTGCTGGAAATAAGTAACATACTCGTACATACGTATACTCACGGCTATAAGTCTCAGAAAAGGGTAGCCAGAGCTTCAGAGGTAGAAACTTCTCAGCCATATTTGGAAGTTGATGGAGGAAAGGTGGTAGAAATTATCGTTGTTGATGGGTCTCCAACCACTTAAATAAGCCCCATACCCTTAGTCGCCTCTTACGACACCCGTAGGTAGAAAGGGATAAAGGTAAAGATAAAAAAGATATTATGTTTTTTCTCATAGGGGTAGTGACATTCCAAACTGGCACGACAAGGCGAAGCCGGCACTACACGGTGACATGTTTTTTTCTTTGTAAATTAAAGATTTTGATTATGACCGCTTATCGTGCAGACGATGAAGGTTCAAACCCCGGCTCGGGCCTACACCAATTTGTCTTTTCTAAAGTCATATGAGCTCGTGGCCTATGACAAAGCCTTCGATTCGGTGGAACGACGGGCTATACATAAATCTTTGCAGAGGTGCCATATCGACTACAGATATATCGAGGTGCTAAAGTAACATAACATAAACATAAACGTTCACGCCGAATGTCCCCGAAGGGGTTGGCAGAGGTACTAATACTTCTGAGCATCACGTGACTTTGTCACCTGGTGTTCAGAGTACCCACGTTTTGCATGGACAGTGTACTCACGTGATAGGGGGCAGGCCTATCGCCGTTTTGTACGAATAACAACTAAGTACAACTCAGCCATGTGGGTTTCCTCACGATGTTTTCCTGACCGTTAACAACCATGATAAATTAACCACACATATGTCTTTAGAAAAGACAAATTGGTGTAGGCCCGACCCAGGATTTGAACACTAGTCGTTTGCACGATAACCAAGTGTTCTACCCACTGGGCTATCACGGTTGCTTCACGGTGCTTAAGTATTTGTATGAAAACGCTACTATGTCGGTCCGACCCCAGGACCAGAGCACGAATCTATTCAACTGCAGCGAGGAATGAGACAAGGAGATGTGATTTCTCCGAAACTGTTCACTTCGGTAATGGAAGATGTCTTTAAGCTTCTGGACTGGGAAGGACTCTGCATCAACATCAACGACGAGTACATCACGCATCTTAAATTCGCTGACGACATTGTAGTTTTGGCTGAAACCACGGATGATTTAAGTAAAATGCTGAATTACCTCAGTAGTGTATCTGAAAGAGTGGGTCTTAAAATGAACATGCACAAGACGAAAGTCATGTCGAAAAGCCATGTTGTACCCACTCCTGTGGAGCTTGGAGACTCTACACTCGATGTTGTTGACCAATATGTATTCCTGGGACAAAGAAATGAGGTCAACCGCCGAATCCAGCTCGGACAGGCAGCGTTCGGGAAGCTGCGCCATATCTTCTCGTCTAAAATTCTGCAGAGTCTAAAGGTTTTTGAACAGTGTGTGTTACCAGTCATGACATACGGCACAGAGACGTGGCCTTCAACAATGGGCTTCATCAGAAGGCTCCGTGTCACCCAAAGGGCAATGGAGAGGCGTTTCACTACGCGATCAAATCTGCAACGAAGAGATCCGTAGAAGAACTGGGGTCACTGATTTAGCCTGAAGAGCTGCTAAACTTAAGTGGCAATGGGCAGGGCACATTGCACGTAGAACCGACGGTCGTTGGGGCTCGAAGGTTCTGGAGTGGCGGCCACGTACCGGACGATGCAGTGTGGGTAGTCCTCCCACAAGGTGGACCGACGACTTGGTCAAAGTCACGGGAAGCCGATGGATGAGGGCAGCACAGGACCGGTCGTTGTGGAGATCTTTGGGGGGAGCCTATGTCCAGCAGTAAACGTCTATTGGCTGATGATGATGATGAAAGTCATATGTGTGGATAATTTATCATTTTTAGGTAACGGTGAAGGAGAACATCGAGTGAAAACCCACATGGCGAAGTTCTACGTAGTCGGACAAACTATAAATATAACACGGCGATAGGCCTGCCCCCTATCCCTCGAGTGCACTACTGTCCAAACACACGTGGGTACTCTTGACATTAATATCACGCGATGTTCAGTAGAAACAGTGCAGCTGCCCACCTTCGCGGATATACGGCGTGAACAAGTTCTGTATAAGTAAGACAACATGCTCCCGTGCTTCGGAAGGCACGTTAAGCCGTCGGTCCCGGCTACTATCACGGTAGTACTCGACAGTCTGCCAATCCGCAATTGGCCAGCGTGGTGGACAAATGCCAAATCACCCTATACAAAGTAGGCTCGAGCCCCTTGGTGGGGACGTTTATGAGCTGTGAGGATGAGGCGGACAGCATGATGAGCTTACCTATTTTTGTACTGGAATTTATGAAGAAGTTTCCAATCTTTTTACCCATTTTACAGTCGTCGGGTTCTTTGGGTGCATGATCGTTATCTTCGGTGATCCGAGGACACGAGTGATAAGGGGTTTCGCTCCAATAATGCTCAACGTATATGCCAGCCATCTCGAGTCTGTATTGACACTGTAAGAACAAAGATAAAATCTTATTAATATTATAAACTAGTGCTTCGGTCCAGCTTCGCACGGATGGTGTTAAGTATTTTGCACTGCTTACCCCTTACTAAAAATGAAACTTATGTGGCTTGTGAAAGTTTTATTTAAAGTTCCGTTAGTGAATTATCTTTTCATTACCGACAAACAAACAATTAAAGCGAAAGTTTAGATGTTGGGATGTCAGCACAGCACTACCACCTTTCTTCCGTTATGGTTGGAGACCCAAGATCAACCGTCCTTTATTTGAAAATGTTTTTACCATCCAACTATGACAGTTTTATAATTTATATAATTAGATGTGAAGATAGCTGTGTTGTGTCGGCTTAGAATAGCACTACCCCATTTCTTCCGGTGGGTGTACGTAGGAGGCGACTAACGGTATTGGGGCTTTTTAAGGGATTTTTGGGCGATGCGGTTGGAGACCCATCACCAACAACCTTTATTCTACCATCTTTTCTCCACTCAACTTAAAAAAGTGGCTGAGAAATTTCTAATTTCTCAGCTCTGGCTACCCCTTCATGAGATTTACAGCCGTGAGTATATGTATGTATGTAATTTAGGCTACAGAAGTACCGGATTCCGCGGATTGGTTCTAGAGAACAAGTTTCTTTTGTGTATTTACTGATTTTGTTTAATAAACGATCTACAGCAAGCCTAGAATAGCACCCACCCATTTCTTTCCGCGGTTATCTTAACAGACGATACAGGGGTCAAATATGACTTAATTAAAACTGAAATTTTGAAATCCTTTATCCCCATTCCACAAGAATGGTAAAGGTACAAAAAGAAAGAACGTCTGAAGTATTCTGATTATGACTTGGATGTTCAAAGTTGATATTTTCCACTCCGACAATGCATTCCCTCGATAGATCCCCTTTCGCTGTTTTGTGGGAATAAATCGTATACTGTTAACCCTTTACCAGAAGCCTTTATTTTACCATCTTTACCCCACTCAACTTTCCAAAAGTGGCTGAGGAATTTCTAATTCCTTAGCTCTGGTTACCCCTTCTAGGGATTTATAGCCGTGAGTATATGTATGTTGATTTTAAGAGGCGATTAAAGGTATTGGGGCTTGTTAAGTGATTTTTGGGCGATGCGGTTTGAGACCCATCACAACCATTATTTACAATCTATTCCCACACAATTCAAAAAGTGACTGACGAATTTCTTATTTCGAATCTCTGGCTATCTCTTTTAGGGATTTATAGCCGAGAGTATACTCGTATGTATTCACTCCTCCTCAGCCACTTTTGGAAGTGAAATGGTATAAAAGATAATAAAATAAATAGTTGATGGGTCTCTAACCGCATCGCCCAAAAATCCATTAAAAAGTTCTAATACCCTTAGTCTCTTCTTGCACCCACAGGAAGCAACGGGGTAGCGCTATTCTAAGCCGATACTGCACAGCTATGAGTATGAGTGTGTATATAGGCGCGTACCCTGCCGAAGAACCAGAACCCGCACCAGCGGTTGTTGCTGTGGAAGGTGTGCACGTCCCAGCGGTGCAGCAGCAGCAGCTGTTGGCAGGAGTACGTGCACAGGCAGTTCCAGGATTCTGATATCAGGTAGAACGACATGTAGTCTGGGAAGAAACAGAAATCGCTTAGTTTTTTAGAATGTTTCGTCTCCAGTAATACAAGTTATACCTAGTGAAAAATATTATGATATTTTAATGGACGTACATGTAGCTACAGGTCACGGTGGGTGCGATAAAATAATATATTCTCTCAGATGCGCATGTAAAAAAAATAATGTATTGTGCAACTCCAAATGCCACAAAGCTGCAGATTGCAAAAATAAGTAGATATTATATTCTGGATGAAAATAATAGCTATTTTTTTTATGTAGCCTGTATTACAGTGTCCCACTCTGGGAAAAGGCTGCTATATTTCATGATTATGTGTTATAGCATTTGTCATATTATTTAATACTTCATGATTTAAGATTTTGTATGCCAGTCGTACAATAAAAGTTTATAGTGTATTTAAACGTGTCTATTTACTTATAACTCCATGATTGCAAAAATGAAACTCAAAACGGACCAATCAGAGACGATCTCGTAATCTAACGACCAGTGAAATTGTCAAATTATCATTGCCCTGCGATATCACTATAGTGTCGCCGTGAAATTACAATATCACTAAAAATAGGCAGTTAAATTGTAAGAAATGAAGTCGAATGACAATCTACCGTTTAATCATAATATCACTAGTGAAATTGTAATATCACGGCTTTGACAATATACCTGCGACATCTATATTATAAGACAGATTATTGACTTTTTTTTTATTAAATACCGTAATAAATTTTTACTCACTGTAAGGAAACTCAAGTCTTCCATTGAAATATCTACTGTCGTTTGAAACTTTCAGTGTTCCTTTTTGTCTGAAATTAATAAAAAACACAGTACTTTTCCTGTTTTGCCATGTAGTGCCGGCTTAGAATGTCGCTACCCCTTTCTACCCACGGGTGTCGTGAGAGGCGACTAAGGGTATTGGGGCTTTTATTGGATTTTTGGGCGATGCGGTTGGAGACCCATCACCAAAAACGATTAATCTTACCATCTTTTCCCCACTCAACTACCAAAAGAAGCTCTAGACTGCTCCCAACTGTTTCTAATTCATTCTCGTTACACCTCGGTTTGTCCGGGGCCGTTAGTGTTCGTGTGCAAACCTTTTGAATTCCAAAAACAGTTGAGAAATTTCTGATACTAAAGCTTATACGATATCTGCCAGTAAAGGTTTACTAATAAAAATATAGTTTTAACTTGTCAATTAGTTTGCTATCAATTAATAATATTTAGCCGTGTAGTGTCGGCTTAGAATAACACTACCCCATTGTTACCCGTGGGTGATCATAAGAGGCGACTAAGGGTATAGGGGCTTTTTAAGTGATTTTTGGGCGATGTGGTTGGAGACCCGTCACCAAAAACATTTATTATTACCATCTTTTCCCCAATCTACTTCCAAAAGTGGCTGAGGAATTTATAATTCCTTAGCTCTGGCTACCCCTTCTAGGGAAATATAGCCGTGAGTATATGTATATAATAATATTTAAATTATACATACTTGAACTTCCATTCCGCTTGCGTCGTGTTAAATATCCTATAAGTCATCTCGACATTGAAGTGGTTCTTGTACCTGCCCTTGCTGACGTCGATGTAGACGCAGCGCGCCCAGCGAGGCCTCGTCAGCTGCCACGCCTGGCGCACTCCGAGCAACTACGACCATTGCAAGCATCAGTCAGGTGTGGCTGTGTAGTGCCGGCTTAGAATGTCACTACCCCTTTCTATCTACGGGTGTCGGAAGAGGCGAAGGGTACGGGGCTCTTTAAAGTGGTCTTTGGGAGACGCGGTTGGAGACCTATCACCAATGATGCTTTATTTCTACCATCTTGTCCCCTATCAAATTCCAAATGTGGGCCGAGGAGTTTCTAGCTCTGGAGTTACGGCTACCCTTTTTTGGGATTTGTGGCCGTGAGTATATGTATGTATTCATGTATGGAGGACTCATTTGGACCAAATAGAGAGTGTGCTCAAAAAGGCAGGCCGGCTTTGAAGAAACGATTGATGGATGTGAACGAAGCTAGAGTGGTTTGCCAGGATCGTACAAAGTGACGATCGATAGTCTCCGCCTACCCCAATGGGAACTAATAGCGTCAGTATATGTATATATTATTATGTTTTGATTTAAGAAATATTGCCTTTCAGCGCAAGTCATTTTATAAAATATATATATATGTATGTATGCATGAGAAAACTGACAAATTTGTTCACGTGTTATATTCAGTATCTCACATCACGTCACGTCAGTAAACGTTCACGCTGTTTATCCCCGAAGGGGTTGGCAGAGGTACCAATACTTATGAACTTACATGACAGCGCCATCTAGTGTCTAGAGAAGTTGCCGTGAACTCACGTGATAGGGGGCGGCCTATTTTTGCCACGTTTTGTACGAATACACTGTCACATGACTGTGTACAATTTAGCCATGTGCTCACCGTTAACAACCACAATAATACTAGTTTTTTTGTTCCTTTAAATTTGCTTTTAAAAAGCTTGTATTAAGAAATACTCGTAGTATTCTCTTTTTCGTAAAAACAGCTTCAAAAGCATGTTTTGAGTTGCTTTATTCAACATTTATGCTATTTCATTTTCAACTTTCCTAACATTTAATTATACAAATTTAATACATTGAGTCTTCATAGCTTTTATTATGAGATCAATTAAAAAGCTCCAATCTTAGTCGCCTCTTAAAAGTTCTTAGTGGCCCTGGTGCTGCAGACGGTGCGGGCCAGCCCCAACAACATCCTGCAAGCTATTGCGGATAGGGTGGATTCGCCTTACATATGGCATTGTATTAACCTTTAATGCTGTGTAGTGTCGGCTATGCTGCGTAGTGTCGGCTTAGAATAGTACTACCCCATTTCTTCCGGTGGGTGTACGTAAAAGGTGACTAACGGTATTGGGGCTTTTAAGGGATTTTTGGGCGATGCAGCAACCTTTATTTTACCATCTTTTCCCCACACAACTTTCCAAAAGTGGCTGAGGAATTTCTTATTCCTTAGCTCTGGCTACCCCTTCTAGGGATTTATAGCCGTGAGTATATGTATTTATTTAAATATAATAGTTAGGTAAAAGTAGTATTAAGTATTTTTAAGATGTCTAACGTAGTTGATAAGTCTTGTAACTAACAACATGAGCCCTGTTGCTTTGAATAAAGATATCTTATGTCATTATATTCTAAGCCGACACCACGCGGGTACGTAGTATCAACATTAACCAAAAGTAGAAATCGAAGACGATTTCATTTAAAAAAAATAATGTAATCACTCACTCGATACTCAGTGTAATCCCAAACCGGTCGCGGTCGTCTACATTTTCCCGACCACCAAACATGGCTATCAACTAATTTTAATAAACTTATTTCAATCAAAATCCACGATAACAATGCACTGAATTTCATGTTGTAAAAACACGCTCTAAATAGCGCAAATTATAAATTACATTGCCTACTTTTTATTCGCGCTATTATATATATTGAAGCTGTGACATCATTATTTAAACGAACAAACTATTTTCTTTCACTATTGTTGAAACACTTAACAAAGAAACGAAAAGTTTGGAACTATAGGCGATAATAAATAATAGAATGGACATAACGTCATATCTGAGTAATCGCTCGGGAACGTTTACAGAAATGTTGTGATTTTTAATTGTTATATAATACTCAGCTCAACTCAAACGTTCACGCCGAATATCCCCGTAGGTGTCGGCAGAGCCACTTTTGGAAGTTGAATGTCGTGTATGAGTATATGTATGTATGTAAATACAATATTGGGACATAAAAGTATTCAGGTTGCAAAGTAAGAAAGAAAATGAGAAAAATTAAGAATAAGACGACATCACACGACGAGTGAGACTAAAGGTTTTATTTTTACACATTATTGTTGGGCGCTAACCGCCTCGGGTTTCCGCACTTAACCCAGCTACGAGGTGGGCCATTGTACGTGGGCCATTTGGCCGTTTAAGTTTCCCAACCTAATTCAGACCAGAAGGACAAAAGCTTATCCAGGTCAGCCATTGCCTCTGGTAGCGACTTTTTGGATCCGATGGTGTTATTTCGGATATCGGTTACTTCGTTGCATTCCTGGAGCACATGAGTGACCGTTTCGTCCGCCTCCATGCACGCACGGCACAGAGGGCTGTCGGTGATGCCTAGAGTGTGGAAGTGTTTGTTTAGGGCATAGTGCCCTGTGATAACACCCACTAGAGTTCGTAGATTTGGTCTGCTAAGGCGTAAGGCATATCTGGTCAGATTTTTCCTAAGAGTTGGCATTGCGTCTTTAGACTGTCTGCAGCCAGGCGTGCCTTGCCAACACGCGCTTGCTAGGGTTTGTGTGCGTTCCCTTAGCCACGCGCGCAGCTGGTTGAATGGAAGAGGTATTATGGGTTCGGGTCCGTACAGAGACATAGCCGATCCCCCTCTAGCCAGCTCATCAGCCGCATCATTGCCTAAGGACCCACTATGGCCTTTTATCCATTGCAGGATAATATTGTTGTCCTGCGCCACTTCTTCTAAGGCTTGGTGACATTCCAGGACTAGACCTGAAGTGTATTCGCTTCGATTGAGGGCTTGCAGGACAGAAGTGCTGTCCGATATAATTTGTATGGTCATTTCTGAGATTTTTCTTGCTTTTATGGCCTGGGCAGCTTGGATGATTCCAAGACATTCGGCCTGAAAAACAGTGTTATATTGGCCCAGGCTTTTTGATATTCTTATATTTAGATCTAAGAGGTTTAGGGAGTGTGTGCCAGCCCCCGTGCCTTGATTGGTCTTAGACCCATCAGTATACACACGTAACTCCTTAGGGCCAGAGAAGTCTCACTTTATTTTTACACATATCAAAATAAATAAATAAATAAAAAAAAATAAAAATCATTTATTTGCCAATACATGAGTATAAATGGTGGTGTATAAAATAAAGGCCTATGCATTTACTGCCAGTAAGGCGTGCAAATTTTTAAACATTAAAATTATTGATAATTTTTTTCGACATATTTTAAAACTACTACATACTACTACAATAACATTGTATATCATAATAAAAATAAAAAAATAAAATTAAAACATTATTAAATTTTTCTAAGTCAACACATGTCAAAATATTATAAATTTTATTAAAATTAAAATGTCATGAAAAAATAAAGATAAGAGAAAAAAAAAACCATAATTATTATATTATAAAGTAAATCAGGGCAACACATGTCAAAATATTATATAAACTTTATTACAATTTCAATGTCATAAAAAATAAAAAAGGAAAAACATAGTTAAAATTTAAAAGTCAAATATTGCAATTTTTAATAAAGTCATCAATTGTATAGAAACAGTTGTCCGAAAGATAATTAAAAATGATAATTTTATATTTATTGTATGTCAGTAATTTTGTCTCATCCTTTACTAGATTATACAACTTGATCGCCATTTCATAACCGTTTCTCTGACAAATCTATAGACTTTTAATATTTGGTTTAGTTAATTGTATTTTATGGTTTCCTCTTTGTGGTCTCGATTTTGGCTCAGTTTGTTGAAAAAGTGGTCTATGCTTATACACGAATAATAATATTTCGTATATGTAGAGAGATGGCAGTGGCAATATATTTAGTTTTTTAAATAATGGTCGACAGCTTTCAAGAAAGTCGGCTCCACACAAGATTCTAACGCATTTTTTTTGCACTTTAAAAGCTCTTATAGAATCTACTGAATTCCCCCAAAATATGATCCCATATCGTAAAACAGAGGCAACGTAACCGTGGTAGCAGACTATTGCCGCATTTTGTGATACCACATACCTGATGCGTTATAGAACGTAAATGTACCTATCAATCTTTGTACAAATTCCATCGACGTGTTTTTTCCAATTACAGAAGCTATCTAACGTAAATCCTAAAAATGTTATTGATTCCGTTTCTTTTATCTCTATCTTATCGTGTTGAATTTTGAGTTTTAAAGGATTCCTTTTGTGCGTCCTAAATTGAATCAATTGTGTCTTGGTCAAGTTTATTTGCAATTTATTATTATTTAACCATATTATTATATTTGCTAATGTCCTATTTATTTCGGTCTCGAATTCGTCAAAATTTTTGCTATTTATAAGTATCGTAGCATCATCTGCGTATAGAATGCTTCTGTTTTTGGTGGTTTTTGGTAGGTCGTTAATATAAATAAGGAACCAAAGGGGTCCCAAAATACTTCCCTGGGGTACACCAGTTTTGACAATTTTGACATCAGATTGTACACAATTCCTATGATTTCTATTAATGGTTGATATTTCCACGCATTGTTTTCTTTCTTTCAGGTAACTCTCAATTAGATCGTAAGCTTTTCCGCGAATACCATATTTTTCTAATTTAATCATTAAGAATGGGTGATAGACAAAATCAAAGGCTTTTGTCATGTCAATAGATAGGCCTACAGTTGGTATTTTGTTATTTAAGCTTTCTGTTATCATTTTTATGAGATGAAAGCATGCAACTGTTGTAGAAACACCTTTTCGGAAGCCGAACTGACACGGAGATAAAATAGAGTGTTTTGATAAAAAACTCGTCGACTTATCATTTATAACTTTCTCGAAAATTTTTGACAGTACCGGTATTAGTGCGATCGGTCTGTAGTTGGTTATAATATCACTATCACCTGATTTTAAAATAGGTTTGATTACTGAACATTTAAGTCTGTTTGGGAAAGTACCTTCTTCAAGGCCTATATTAATAATATAGCTTAGAGGGCCAGCAAATAGCTTTGCAAACCTTTTAATAATATTAGTCGGGATTTCATCGTACCCTGTAGCAGATGTATTTTTGAGCCTTTTTATTATTTTAAAAATATCATTTTCGTCTGTTGGAGTCAGAAAAATTGAATTAGAATTAAAGGGAATGTCAAATTTATTATTATGATTATCATTTGTCTTATAAGCTAGGTTAATATAATAGTCATTAAAGGCGTTTGCCATGTCTGTTGGATTTGAAATTAATTTATTGTCAAGATGTATTTTATCAATGTCACGTTGATTCAAATTTTGTTCAAAATTTGATTTGACTATGTCCCATGACGTTTTGCCTAAGTTCTTAGACTTACGTAGGTGTTTTGCATTGCTTATACGGTGGGACATTCCGATAATTTTTTTCAGCGTCATTGCATATTTTTTATATTCGCATTTATTTTGCTTCTTGTTTGACGGTTCAAAGATGTATTTAAGATGCAATTGTCTTTTACGAGTACAACTTCGCTTTATCCCTTTGGAGAGCCATTTATTTTTAATCGGTTTTTTTGTTAACTTTATTGTTTTAAATGGAAAACATAGACCAAAAAACATAGTTACAAGATCATGAAATTCGTTAAAAGATTGATTTAAAGTTTCCTTTTCTAGGACGTTATTAAAACTTAGAGATGCCATGCACTGAACGAACTTTTCTATATTTTCCTCTGAGAAATCTCTTATCTTTTTAAATATAACGGAATGTTTTCGTATATATGTTTCTTTTAATGCAATATCGAAAGTAGCGCTTTGTCCAGTTTCGTGATCAGAAAGAGATAACAAGTGTAAATATGAAACGGCTGATTCTATATTGCTAGCAATTAAGTCGATGCAGGCTTTTTTTTCTAGTTGGGCTGGTAATGTGATTGGATAAATTATAGTTTACTAACAATGAAATTAATTCTTTCGATAAATTATTATTTTTAAGGGTATCTATATTCCAGTCACCACAGAGGATAATATGCTTATTAGATTTCGACTTCAGTAACCTTGATAGAATTTTATTCATTTTTCGAAAAAATATTGCATGAGATGCGTTTGGGATCCTATATATGCAGATGACGACTGTGTTGTATTCTGGTATTTCAACTGAACAGCATTCAAATTCTTTTTCGATTGCTTCATCATTTATCCACTTAATTGGTACAGCGTCAATACTTTGTTTTGTAAGAATACAAGTTCCACCCCTTTTTTCGTTGTTTCTACAATACGCACTTATTCAAAGTATCCATGTGTACGGATTTATTAGATTTATACCTACCTATATTGTAATTTAGATTTTACAACAAAATGTGTGTTATATGTGATAATTTCAACGTTAAAACACACACACACATTCACAAATCAGAAAGTACTGATTGTGGGCTCGATTTGGCATAACGGTTCAGCAGAGACCTCGACGATTGGGGCAGAGATTACTCTTTCTAACAGTTTGCCCGCCTCGCCGAGCAGCACGATTGGCGAAAACGACGATGGCTTGACGGAGTCAGCGGGGCGCTCATCCTTTCGTAGGAGGACGAGTTTACCCACCTTCCAAGGCTCTGGGAATACCGCTTGTGTCAAACCACTAAACCAGGCCACCTCAGCCATGATGACATTGGCAAAGTCTGGCGGTGCAGACCAGTACTGGACAATGGCTGCTTCGACCATTAGATCCTTATCCAGCCTGCTGAGGGCCCGTCTTGGTCCCACATTTGCCGATGAGGTGGCTTGTCCGGACGCGGAGATCTTGAGCCGGATATACCGATGGTCCGAGTACGACTCCTCGTCCGTGATAACCCTCCAGCCCTTGATCAGGGCGCAGAGACCGGGAGTTGCGAAAGTCAGATCGACAATCGAACTCCCATTGTGCCGAACGCATGTGGGTGTCGAACCCCTTTAGTTTAGGTTAGGTTAGGTTCGGTTAGGTTAGGTTAGGTTAGGTTAGGTTAGGTTAGGTTAGGTTAGGTTAGGTTCTCGGGCCAATTCTATGGAATATCGCGTACGACATCGTCCTGACAACAAGGTTCCCGGAGGGCAGCGAACTGGTCTGCTATGCGGATGACACTCTTGTCCTTGTCGAAGGCTCGGACTTCGAGCGGACGGCACGGCTAGCAGACCTAGTACTCGCCAGGGTAGTGGCATGCATCGAGAGCCTAGGGCTGAAGGTTTCTCCTCAAAAGACAGAAGCGATATGGTTCCATGGCCTGCCGAAGAATCGGGAACCGCCTGATACCACCATCAGAGTTGGTGGCGTCCCGGTGAAGGTGGGCCATCACCTTAAATACCTGGGGGTCATCCTGGACAGCCGATGGCTCTTCGCGGAACATATAGAAAGGATGATCCCTAAAACCATGAAAGTCGCAGGAGCACTGCACCGGCTGCTGCCAAACCTTGGTGGTCCATCTGAGGAGGTCCGAAGGTTATACTCTGGCATAATTCGCTCGATCGCCCTCTACGCAGCTCCAGCTTGGTCAGACAGACTGTCACGGAGCTGCGTGAGGAAACTCAACAGCTGTCAGCGTCTGATAGCCATCAGAGTTGCCAGGGGATACCGGACGATCTCCTTCGACGCAGCTACACTTCTGGCGCGTATGCCGCCGTTCGACTTGCTCGCGGCAGCGGATACGGCCGTGTATGTCAGGTCCCGCATTGCGAACGATCAGCGGCAGACGGACAGGGAGAAGACGGCACTCCGGAAGGAGCAGATGAAGATCGCTCTAGAAGCCTGGGCCGAGCGCCTCTCCGACAGGCCATCCTGCGAACGGCGCACTGTAAAGGCGATCCTGCCCAGCTTCTGGGAATGGATCGAAAGACCGGGAGGAAGGGTGAGCTTCGGTTTTACCCAGATTGTCACCGGACACGGATGTTTCGGTGACTATCTAAACAAAATTGGTCGTGCCGCAACGACAAAATGCCACCACTGCAGCAGCGACTTAGACTCGGCGCAACATACCCTGGAGTTTTGCCCGGCCTGGGACAATGAGCGCCGAGTCCTAACAAGCAAAATCGGGACTGATTTGTCCCCGCCATCCCTCATCAAAGCGATGTTGGAGGGCGAGGAGTGCTGGGAGGCCGCCATCACATTCTGCGATAGTGTGATGGAGAAGAAAGCTGCAGCCGAGCGAGAGCGGGAGAGGGCAGATCCCACCTTGCGGCGACCCCATCTGGCGGCTGGGCAGCGAGGGGGCGGCGGCAGTTCCGATCTGCCGCCGGCCCAACCGTAAGCCCATTTCGGTGGGAACGGGGGACCAGGCCACTGAGGCCTGGGCCACGAGGAAGTAAACCTCTATAAAAAATGCCACGAAGGTGTCACTTTCTCGGCCCAGCGTCTGCTGGCATCCGGCGGCTGGGCAGCGAGGGGGCGACGGCAGTTTTGACCTGCCGCCGGCCCAACCGTAAGCCCATTTCGGTGGGAACGGGGGACCAGGCCACTGAGGCCTGGGCCGCGAGGAAGCAAACCTCTATAAAAAATGCCACGAAGGTGCCACTTTTCGTTACGGGGTGGGGGCCCCGTCTCGAATTTTGTGGCCCGAGGAGACGGTGGCAGTTGGTGGACGACTGCTGCCGAGCCGCAAGGTGTGCGGAGTACTGGGGCGCGTTTTTGTTCCCCAGGGAGGTGCCCAAAAGGGCAAGACACGAGGGCGTCACCGGCGTGTTCAGCGAGGTCCCGGAGGCGCCCTAAGTGTCTGAGGAAGTCAACCGTGGAAAGGTTTAGTGGGTGAAACCCCACATAACCTGGCCGCCTGCCCCCCTTTGGGCGGTCAGTGTATCTGTTTCCAGATTCCGACCACGTAAAAAAAAAAAAAAAAAAAAAGGTTAGGTTAGGTTAGGTTAGGTTCCCCCACACGACTGGCAGCACTCATTCCAAGCGTGGAAGAGGGCGACCACCCACAACGGGAAAATTTATTGGTGTTGGACGAGCTAGGGCTGAACTAGCAGCTGCAAAGAGAGAAGATTTCCTGCTCCAGCAACAAAAGGATAACCCTTCCAGTGCGGCGCGCTGCGCTCTAATGGCGCGCAAGTGAGCCATGTGTCGGCCGCGGCAGCGACTAATTGGGTAGTTTTGCGGATCGAATTACAAGTGTCGGAACACTTCAAATTACCATTTACTTTTGTATGGCAGCTATATTAGTGTTTAGTATCAATAGAATGAGCAATTAATAATCTACTGATTTGTATAAATAATATAGTACTATATTACACCTATAATTTCATAAATATAAGTTAAAGATAAGATAAACACAAATTAATGATACGATAAACAAATAAGTTGAAGATTCATATTTACCAAAAATATATGCAAAAGCTATTGCAGAAAGCCATTATATAATAGAACACTTAGAGAGTCTTTCCGAAAAAATGGAAAAGCATAATAAAAGGAGGGAATTAGTTAGACCAAGGGTAGTAATAGATCCTTCACAAGCTAGGGACAAACTTGCTGCTGACCTAGCTAAAACTGTAAAAGATGAAGTGGCGAAGATACTTCAAGTGGCAACCAAGTCTAGAAATCTAAAGGGCACCTTTGTGAGGACCCTTCAAGATGCTGCTACTTCCATTACCAATGCTTCCGAGGCTCTTTTAGGGCGGACATCTTCCGAAGAGGCAAAAAAGCTACAGGCAGACAATGCTAGACTTAGTGAAGAGCTTCGAAACCTTAAAAAATACCACGAGCAGGAACAAGCCTCTTTGCGCTCTGAATTAGTGGCCCTTCGAGACGAAATCAGGAGCACTCGTTCAAACCCTGAGCCTATGGGAGGTGAAGAATTCATTCGTTCTGTCATGGTACAGGTAGGTACCATGTTGAACGCTCGGTTGGAGGCATTGGAGGAACGCCTTCTCCCAAAAAAGAATCTTCGTCCACCGCTGGCAGCAGATAGAAGGCCTGTTAACTCGCAAAACACAGAGGCACTACTCACATCTGCAAGAGTAACAGGTCCTACAGTGGATGCTAGCAAAGAAAAAGGGAAAGGGAAGGGCAAAGGAAAGGGCAGTGGAACCACCACAACCAAGCAGCTGCCAGCATCTTCCAAACCAAAACAAACACCCTCCTCCCAGATTGGTGGAAAACCCGGCTCTCGGCCACAACCAATGCCTAGCACTTCCGCAGGCAATCAGGCTGAATTGTGGTCCACAGTGGTACGCCGCGGTAAAAAAGCGAAAGCTGTAAATAGCGTTCGTGCTGTGCCTCAGGTAAACACACAGTTATCTTTGGTAAAAAAGCTACGCACCCCTCGTACGGCAGCGGTTATCATCACCTTAGAGCAGGGTGCAAAAGAAAAGGGGGTCACCTATAAAACGGTGATGACTGAGGCAAGAGATAAACTTGATCTGCCTAGCCTTGGAATAAAAGGAGTGAGAATGAAAACTGGTGTTACTGGTGCGAGGAAGATCGAACTACCAGCTTCTCAGTCAGACAAAGCAGACGCACTAGCGGAGAAACTCCGGGAAATCCTACCTGAGAATGTAGCTCGAATTTCTAGGCCCATGAAATGTGCAGAAATGCGCCTTGTAGGACTGGAGGATTCTGTGACTCCAAAAGAGGTGGCCGATGCAATAGCACGGGAGGGAGGATGCTCAGCTGCTGATGTGACTGTTGGTAATATCACAGAGGTGCCGCGGGCATTATGCAGTGTATGGGTTCGTTGTCCCATTGAAGCCGCCAAAAAACTGGCAAAGGCCAAATTTGTCATAGTAGGTTGGTCAGAGGCAAGAGTTCGTATTTTGCCCCAACGGGAGCTCAGGTGTTATAAATGCCTCCTAGTTGGGCATGTCGGCGTGAACTGTACTTCAAGTACAAACCGAAGTGATACATGTTTTCGCTGTGGTCAGAAGGGACACAAAGCAAACACATGCAATAATCAGCCATCGTGTCTGGTTTGCAAGGATAGCGCCAAATCTGCTGATCACAGGATTGGTGCAAAATCTTGTCTGGCCACCAAAAACGGCAGTCAAAGGTCAAAGAGTAATAAAGCATCGAAAAAAGCTCACCAATCTGCGTCCACACAGCAACCTACTGTTACTAGTGTGGAGCGTATGGATGAAGGGGAACCCGTAGTCGTCGCTGATTGATGGCTATGAGGTTACTCCAGGTGAATATGGAAAGTGTCTTGACTTATTTTTGCATGTACAATCCAGTGATTTAGCATCTGTAATGAATATACAACATAGTTCACTTCCTCTTACTCGAGAGGATAAGTACCACCCGGCTCTTGAGATTGAGATTGCTCTGCGTGGCGTCAAACATTTAAAACAAAATTCTAAAATATCATTTAATTATTACAAAGCAGATTATGATACGATAAACAACTCATTTTTAACAGCAGATTGGCAAAACAAATTGAAGTCTGACCATATTGATGAAATGGTTGATAGTTTTTACAATGAACTAATTAAGGTCATAAAAGAAAATACACCGTTATTTGAACGTCGACCTAACCGTTTCCCTAAATGGTATTCAACAACATTAATACGTTTATTAAAAGAAAAACAAAAATTCCATAGTAAGTACACGAGGTATAATAACCCTAGGGACAAAATTAGTTTTGACATCTTAAGAGAACGCTGTTCAAAATTAATTACAAAATGCTATAAAAATTATAAATCAAAAATGGAAGAAAATATAAAGAAAAATCCTAAGGCTTTTTGGACCTTCGTAAAAGCAACTCGTAAGAATACCTCACAAATACCGCTAAACATGCATTGCGGAGCTGTCACGGCTAACAACGGGCAGGCTATCGCGAATTTGTTCGCGGCTCACTTTCAGTCAGTGTTCCAAACTTCAACTCAACCTCAGACAATCAGTGACGCCGAGGACATTTACATGTCGGACACATGCAACAAAAGTATATTGTCAACAGTCGTACTTGACAAGTCTGAAATCAAAGAGGCTCTATCAAAACTTAACATATACAAAAGTTCAGGACCAGACGATATACCTCCATATTTTTTGAAGAAATGCGCTATGTCACTTGTTGAACCATTATCTATAATTTTTAATAAATCTTTGGAGAGTGGTAGTTTTCCTCTAAAGTGGAAATTGGCTCGAGTCATTCCGGTTCCCAAGACAAAAGATCATAATGATATTAAAAAGTATCGCCCAATATCGCTCCTCTGTGTGTTTGGTAAGGTGTTTGAATCCTTAGTTAAGACAAGGCTTTATTGGCACGTCAAACCACAGCTTATAAATAATCAGCATGGTTTTATGCATAAAAGATCGACGTCCACAAATTTAATTCAATTTGCAAACGATGTCATGACTGCTTTGGATAAAAACGTTGAGGTTCATGCAATTTATGCTGATTTTTCAAAAGCATTCGATATTGTTGACCATGAGATCACAAGGTTGAAGCTAATGCGGTTAGGTATACACGGTTCTCTCTTGCGTTGGTTTAGTAGCTACTTGCAGAATCGCAGCCAGTTGATTGCATGCTGTGGCTACAATTCCCAGACACTTTCTGTTGCCTCCGGTGTTCCCCAGGGATCTCATTTAGGTCCTCTATTATTTATAATTTTCATAAATGACATTTTGGAAAATGTTTCTAAATCAAAAGTATTACTTTACGCTGATGATTTAAAAATATACAAGGAAATACATAACACTGAAGATGATCCAATTCACCTGCAACATGAATGGACGCAAATAACTAAGTGGTGTATTACAAACCGGATGTCCTTGAATGAGTCAAAATGCTACAGTATCAACTTCAGCAGAAAACGTCATCAATCTTCACTGGATTATAGGGTCAATGATAAACCACTTAAACAAGTATCAGTGATCAGAGATCTTGGAGTGCTGTTTGATGATGTTGCAAAATTTGACCAGCACATTGATGCCGTGTGCAAAAGAGCTAGCAAGGCGCTTGGTTTTGTGATCCGCAAAGCAAAAATCTTTCGTTCCCCTTGCATTCTTGTTCTGCTGTACAATTCTTATGTGCGTAGTACTTTAGAGTATTGCAGTTGTGTCTGGAACCCCATATATTCTGTTCACTCAGATCGCATCGAGAGAATTCAGAAACGGTTTTGTTATCATCTGAGCTACGCCGATAATAAATCCCGTGTTCTTCCAACTTACGCCGATCGTCTTCACTATTATGGCCTTGATACCCTTGCCAATCGCAGAACGCGGGCAGACCTTGTCATATTGCATAAAATTTTGAATAACGACATTGAGAGCCCCGATTTACTGCAAAAAATCCATGTAAATGTTCCTCGCATTACAACTAGACTGGAAAACCGGTTACCATTCAAAACGAATATTTGGAACGTGGTGGAAGACGTGGTCTCGGCCCTGTTCCCGGCCAGGGGGGCGCTTCAGCCCCCCGTGATGTCTGAAGAGCGACAGCCCTCGGGGGACGATCTCATGGTCCCCGAGGTAACCGAACCAGAGTTGGCGGTGGCCATAGAGCGCCTCAAAAGGAAGAAAACAGCCCCGGGACTAGATGGGATTCCGGGGCAGGCATGGGTAATGGCGCTCAAGCCCTTCCTGCAGGAGAGATTTCGGGGCCTAGTCACCACGTGCCTGGAACAAGGTGTTTTTCCAGAGCCGTGGAAGACGGGCAAACTCGTTTTGTTGCGGAAGGAAGGGCGCCCCGCTGACTCTGTAGAACCCTCCTCTTTTCGACCAATTGTGTTGCTCGATGAGGCGGGCAAACTGATGGAGAGAGTGGTTTCTGCCCGAATCGTCGGGCATCTGGAGGGAACTGGTCCGAATCTTTCGGATCAGCAGTTCGGTTTCCGGCGCTGTCGCTCGACTGTGCATGCGGTTCTGCGGGTCCGCTCAATAGCGGACGAGGCGGTCTCCCAGGGCGAGGTGGTGTTGGCGGTATCGCTCGATATAAAAAATGCCTTCAACACCATGCCCTGGTCTTGCATTGTGGAGGCACTTAAATATCACAACGTGCCTCCCTACTTAATGAGGATACTCGAGTCGTACCTCTCGGACCGTTTCATCACATACCCGGTTCGGGAGGGTTGGGGTCGCCGCGAAATGTCTTGCGGTGTTCTACAGGGTTCAGTCTTGGGCCCACTCCTGTGGAACATCGGTTACGACTGGGTCTTACGCGGCGCCAACCTCTGGGGTGTCCAACTTACCTGTTACGCAGATGACACCCTAGTGACGGCTCGAGGCAAGACTTATAGAGAGGCCGCCATACGCGGAACTGCGGGAGTGGCGCACGTGGTGCGTAGAATTAGATTGTTGGGTCTTGAAGTGGCCCTGAATAAATCCGAGGCCATGTGGTTCCATGGCGCTCGGAATCGTCCGCCAGTCGGTGAATCCGCCATCGTTGTGGGTGGCGTGAGGATTGCCGTCGAGTCTACTCTGAACTACCTCGGACTATTACTCGACGGCACTTGGACGTTCCGCGCTCACTTCGAGCGTTTGGGGCCCCGGCTGATGGCTGCGGCAGCTGCGCTTTGCAGACTTCTGCCCAACCTTGGGGGCCCCAGGAGCGCGTGCAGGCAGCTCTACATGGGGGTCGTACGGTCCATGGCCATGTACGGCTCCCCAGTATGGGCGGACGCCCTGCAGGGGTCAAACGCGGCGCTACTTCACGCGCCGCAGCGACTGATGGCTGCCAGGGCGTCAAGAGGCTACCGGACGGTGTCTCGAGAGGCTGCCTGCCTAATGGCGGGTTCAATGCCGTGGGAGTTGGATGCAAAAGTACTTGCTTCAACCTTCCACTGGCGGGAACAACGGCGGACGCAGGGCCACTGGCCCACGGATCGGGAAACAGCGGCCTACAAGCAGCAAGAAGAGGCCGCTGCCCTCGACGCTTGGGCACTGAGGCTGGGTCAGCCTAGTGCGGGGCACAAGACGGTGGAAGCCATCCTCCCCGTCTTTACGCAGTGGTTGCAACGGGAGCACGGAGCTCTGAGCTTCCGGCTGACACAGGTCCTTTCCGGGCATGGATGCTTTGGTAAGTACCTGTGGCGGCTGGGCAAAGAGCAGGCTGCTCGGTGCCACCACTGTGTAAATTGCCCCGAAGACACAGCGAAGCACACACTTGTGGAGTGCCCAGCGTGGGATTTGGAGAGGGCAACACTCCGGGCGGCTATCGGCCCGGATCTCTCTCTACCAGCCGTTGTTGCGGCAATGGTGGAGAGACCCGATGCGTGGGCTGCGGTGGCCTCCTTTTGCGAACGAGTCATGCTTGCAAAGGAGGCCGCCGAACGAGAGAGAGAGTTGGTGGACCCCACTGGAAGGGGCCGTCGTCGCCGCGGTGCCAGGAACCCTTGATGCACCGCGGCCTTTGGTAGGGTCTTCTTAGACCACGGAGCCCCCATATGGCGTGCGTCGCCGAAAGTGGGGCTCCACGGGCAGGAGGCGCGCAAAGGGGGTTATTTGCGCGCTACCAAACCCTGCCCGAGATGAAGCGGACGCTCAGGTGGCCCTGAGCGTCCGCTGCAAGCTGAAGGTGAATTTAAAGGGGGGTGGAATAACACCCTCCCGAGAGTCACGCCATTTGGCGTAGGTGCAAGGGGTCCGAGGAATATTACCTCCGGTGAAGTCTTCAAGGACCCCTAACACAGTTATGCACCGAGAAGGGCCACCGTGGGGTTTTAGTCAGTAAGAGTCTGACATATCCCCGTCGCTCCCCCCAGCGGCGGGGAATCCATGAGGATTTCCCCACGTAAAAAAAAAAAAAAAAGGTTCCCCCACACGGTGCAGCCTTGTCGTGGCGTGGGGGCTCAGTAGCCTCGGGCAATCCAGCCCGGGGTGAAGCTAATGGCATCGCGGTGGGTCCGCTTCTCTCCTCTGCTTTCAGAGGTAGCAGTAAGCGGACGTAGAGTCGGGGTTCCAACTTTGGCGCTAGTTTTGTTAGGATGTCTGTTCTGGATCAGGCGGTTTAAAAGATGTTGCACCGCATCGTCTGTTTTGTACGGGTGGCTGTGGTTTGATTTAAGGTAGTGATTTGCTCTAGCGTCTGTTCCGTATCGGCCGGCTGGGGCAAGTTGGGGCGGCGGTATCTTTAGCGATGCTACCGGCCAACCCGCAAAGCTACTCTGTAGAATCGGGGGCTCAGTCCACTGAGGTCTGAGTTGCGAGGAAGAAAACCTCTATAAAAAATCACCCCAATCTTAAGGTCTGCGTGCCGACAAGATGAATGGCTGGAGGGTCTCCAGTCCCTAGCGGCGTAGGATAGTAAACTCGATAGTAGGCCGAGTATAAAAACGCCTACTAATAAAATTATGATGAGTGAAAATAGAAAATTATTACCCCAGGAGGGTACCACTGGCTCCACCAGTGGAGAATCCCTCCCTGCATCGAAAGATGCAGGCTGCCCTTCGTATTCTGGGGGGGGGGCACCACCCATCATCTAAGTTCTATGGACTTAGAGGCCCGCTTGGGTCAAAACCGGTTCGCCGTACTAGGTAGTCGTCCAGGTTCGGCATTGAGTGTTCGGAGGGAATGTGATGACGATGATGGAGAAATGAGCGACTGTTCCGTGCGCTCATCCTCATCAATTTATTCCTCCGTTTCGGCGGTGTCTATGGCATCGCGAAAGCGGAAAAGTGATTCCCAAAACAGTACAGTTTCGTCCCAAAGACGAAAAGTTTCGAAAAGCGGCTCGAAAGATGAATTTCTTGAGCCTCTTCCTGTTGATGCGCTTATTGCAGATGATATGTCAGTCGACCTTAAGGCTCAACCTACAGCTGATATCGCTGCAAAAGCACTTGAAGCTGCCTCAAAAGTGGTTAATGTTGCCGAGAAATCAAGAAATCTAAAGGGAACCTTTGTGCGGGATTTAAAATTGGCGGCACGCTTTATTGAGGCAGCGGCTGTTGAATTAACTCATCGGTCTTCTGACCACTTCAATGAGGATCGTTTACAGCGAGAAAATAGTGAGCTGCGAGCACGTGTAGCAACTCTAGAAGAGAAAATGGCGAGAATGTCAGAGCCACAGACGACCTCAGAAGGCGCGGTTAGGAGCCCCGCACGACCAGCGGCAAACACAATTGCTCCAAATTTGATTAGTCTTGACGCAATAGACGCGCTTATCACTAACAAGCTTACCGCTTTTAGGAATGAGCTTTTTCCGGGAAGAGCGATACGACCACCTCTTGGTAAAAAGGCAGTCACACCGATAGTGTATGAAGAAACGGCAAAAGAATCAAGCGCGAAGGCCAAAAGGCAGAGAAAGCGTGGAATCCCAACTCAGCCTTCCAATTCTGATTTACCTGCAGTACCTGGACCAAATATTTTGATTGATAAACCTGCAGCAGATTCCTGGGCAGTTGTTGCTGCAAGGAAGCCTAAACAATCGAAACAGCCTGCATTAGCTGACAAGGCAACTACAAAAACTAAGAGGAAGGAGAAGAAAAAGAAGAGGAAGGAACCTAAGCCCCCACCCCACGTAGCCACCGACATCATTATGCACGCAGCACAATCCACTTTAAGATCAAGAGGACTAAGAAACGCATCAAATATTCTTAAAGAGATAACTAAATCTCCTAAACGTGCTGGAAAATATAAACAAGCTTACAAATTACAAATTGATACGGAAAAAAACACTACATCCTTATCACCTCAACAAACTTTAGCGATGTTTGTGGAAGCTGATCTAACAAAACAAAAATATGTGGTAATTAGAAATGCGAAAAAAACAATATATCCTTGTTACAACCGCATAATAAATGCCAAAGGCAAATTATGGGAACACCAATGATGGGAATACCAGCAAGCGGTTTTTTGAGAATGCACAATTAGCTGCAGACATTACGGGTGTTGATTTTAATTTGATTTATCGCCTTAAAGTGATTTTAGAGACCATATCGAATGGACAAAAAATAAGTAAAAAAAAATAGGATGACTATGCCTTTGAAACTGCCCAACTGTATGTGAATCTTTATCCATGGCGACCAACTCCAACTCCTACAATGCACAAAGTCTTAATCCATGGCGCAGTAATAATAGAAAACGCTCTATTACCCATCGGACAATTATCAGAGGAGGCTCAGGAAGCGCGGAACAAACACTTCCGTATGTACCGGGAAAGCTATGCCCGTAAATTTACGCGGGAAGATTGCAATCGCGACATTTCTAATAGGTTGCTGCTAAGCTCAGATCCATTCATAAGCAGCACAAACCGCAGCAGAAAAAAAAGGGTTTCTAAAGCATTTTGCCCCGAAACAAAAACTTTGTTGATACCCGCTGATCCCAATTTTAAAGATCGGATAGTAGCAGATACTTCGGGAGGCAGCGAAGAGGATTCCGATGACGAATTGTATCGTTAATATTAGTAAAACTTTAATCTGAAAGAAACTATCCTGTGCCGTTTTCATAAAAACTTGTAAATATAAGTTATTTTAGAATAAAGTGCCAGTTTGAATGAAAACATGTCTTTTTTTATTAGTTTACTTCTTCCTTTGCATGTTAATACAATTAAATTATTTTGGCCGCACAAAACTTGAAAATCAACCTATGTGCGCCGTAATAACGGTAACTGTGCCGGAGGGTTCTGATGCATCTTACGCTGATGTCATGAAGTCTGCTAAATCACGGATCAATTTAGCAGAGCTTGGCATAACAGCTGTGCGCCAAAAACGTACAGTAACAGGAGGACTTCTAATAGAAATTCCCGGTCCAGAAAGCGTATCCAAAGCTGACGCTTTGGCAACACGCATGGTTTCTGCTCTTCAAGATTTTAACATTCGCATAGCACGGCCAGTTAAATGCGGGGAGATCAGAATATGGGATCTGGATGATTCTATTTCTCCAGAGGAAATAGTGACTGCCATCACAGGATTTAGTGGTTGTTCACCAACAGATGTTAAAGTTGGTGAAATAAACAAAAATGGGAACCGACTCGGCTCTATCTGGGTTAAATGTCCTCTCAAGGTCGTCAGTGCACTCACCAAAGCCAAGAGGTTACAGGTGGGCTGGATATCTGCTCGTGTCGAATCGTTGTCAGCTAGACCACTACAGTGTTTTAAATGCCTAGAACTGGGACATGTTAGGACACAATGTAAAAGCACCGTTGATCGTGGGGACCGGTGTTTTAAATGTGGTGACAATGGGCATAAAGCCCGCCAGTGCACCGCACTAGCGGCAAAATGTCCTCTATGTGCGGATCTGGGTCTCTCTGCAGACCACCGCTTGGGGACGAAGAAATGTCAACCAAAGAGGAGCAAATCTGACAGAGGTAATCGGCAGAAGGAAACTTCGAATAGTCACATGCCGACAAGTGTGAGTGCAATCTCGCATGGGGGTACAATGGAACATTAAAATTCTCTTTTAATTTCTTACAAGGCAACGTAAACCATTGCCGAGCGGCGCAAGACCTTCTCTTGCAGAACGTCTCGGAACGGTCAGTTGCGGTAGCTGTAGTTTCTGAGCCTTATACTGTGCCAGACCATCCCCGCTGGTTTGGCGATGTAACGGGCGTCGTAGCCATTTACTGGGGTGGGCAAAATAGCAACCTTCCCATGTCACCTGCGTATAGAGGTCATGGTTGCGTAGCAGTAAATTGGGGTTCAATGGCTATAGTTGGCTGCTATATTTCCCCAAACTGCAGCCTCGCTGCATACGAAGCGTATTTGGATGGGTTATCCATATGCGTTCGTAGCCTCACGTCTCAGCAGATAGTCGTACTTGGCGACTTCAACGCCCGATCGCATGCGTGGGGGGATACTATAACGGAGCCAAAAAGTGAAATTCTCTTAGAGTGGGCAGCGGAACGCAACCTTGGGCTGCTGAATCGAGGTTCGGTCCCCACTTGCGTACGCTGGCAGGGTGAATCCATTGTAGATTTAACATGGGCAAGCCCTGCAGCGGCTCGCCTTATTTCGGGATGGAAAGTCGCAGACGGTGAAGTCACTTTATCTGATCACCAATATATAGGCATGGTTGTGACTACTCACTGCCCTGCTGGGACCAACTTGGATACGAGACGTGTTCCTCCTAGGCGATGGTCTCTCAAACGACTTGACCAAGATTTATTGATTGCTGCAGCAAATATTGCCGCTTGGGCTGAGGAAGAACCATCTGATCCAGAAAGTGAAGCTGCTTGGTTTAGGCGTGTCATGACAAATATTTGTGATGCCGCCATGCCTCGCTGTAGGCCTAAAGAAAACCGTAGCCAATACTGGTGGAACGATAATATTGCACATCTTCGGACTGTGTGCTCATCCAAGCGCCGCCAGTATACGCGAGCTCGCCGTAGGCGACGAGCCACAGAAGAGGAAAAAACCGCAGCATACGTATCTTACCGAGAGGCCACGATAGCTTTACAAGTAGCAATAGCTGAAGCAAAAACTCGCTCATGGATTGAACTCCTGGAAAGTTTGGATAGGAACCCATGGGGCCGACCTTACAAGATGGTCATGGGAAAACTTCGAGCTTGGGTTCCACCGCTAACACAGACCCTAGACCCCAATTTTTCGGCGTCGGTAGTCGACACGTTGTTCCCGCGTGCTCATGACGATCAGGATACCATCGATCGGGAGCCGGGTGAATTCGTCTGGTCAGATGAGCAGCAAGTAAGCCAAGAGGAGTTTGATTGGGCAATCAAGCGTCTTCGAGCAAAAAACACGGCACCGGGCCCGGACGGGATCCCAGGAAGAGCTTGGGTTTTGGCTCTGACGGTCTTGGGTGAACGGCTCAGGCAGTTATTTACCAATTGCTTTTGATTAAGCGTTTTCCCCGCAGATTGGAAGGAGGCTAGGTTGGTTCTTTTGCAGAAGGAAAACAGAACTGCTACTTTACCTTCTGCTTATCGCCCTATTTGTCTCTTAGACGAGGTGGGCAAGCTTTTTGAGAGGATCATTGCTGATCGGCTTAATGACCACTTGACGAATGTTGGGCCCGATTTATCCGAGTGCCAATTCGGTTTTCGTAAGGGGCGATCCACAATTGACGCTATTCTCCGAGTTCGCAGTCTTTCTGAAACTGCAACTGGCCAAGGGAGGGTCATGTTGGCGGTAAGCTTAGATATAGTCAATGCTTTTAATACTCTTCCATGGACAGCTATAAGACAGGCGTTGTCTTATCATAACGTGCCATCTCATCTGTGCGGTATAATAAAGGCTTATCTGAGTAATCGGTCAATAAGCTATTTGGACCGGAATGGTATCAGCCACCAAAGGGTAGTAAACTGTGGGGTCCCACAAGGGTCTGTGCTTGGTCCATTACTATGGAACCTAGCCTATGACGTTATATTACGTACACCACTTCCACCGGGCACAAAACTAGTGTGCTACGCGGATGACACTCTGATCCTAGCGGAGGAGTTCACATTTGATCGGACGTCACGGCTAGCCGAACTAAGCGCGGCGTGCCTAATATCCAAGATCGATGGCTTGGGCTTAAGGGTAGCACCTCATAAAACTGAAGCTATCTGGTTCCATGGATTGCCCAAGGCTCAAGAACCTCCACCATGTTCCATAAGAGTCGGTAATGCGAATATCAACGTAGGCAGTTCTATGAAGTATTTGGGAGTGGTAATTGACAGTCGTTGGCAATTCATGGAGCATTTTGAGCGGCTGTTGCCGAAGACTCAGAAGGTAGCTGGGGCTCTGCATAGATTGCTGCCAAACCTAGGTGGTCCAAGGGAGGAAGTACGTAGGCTGTACGCGGGGGTAATAAGATCTATAGCCCTGTACGCTGCGCCGGTATGGGCTGATAAATTGTCTCGATCCTCTAAGGCAAAACTTTATAGCGTGCAACGCGTAGCGGCTATAAGAGTCGCACGAGGGTATCGAACACTGTCTTATGATGCTTCAACCCTTATAGCTAGAATGCCACCTTTTGACATTCTAGCTAATGCTGATGCGAAAATGTACCAGCAAACTCGTTCTGCCCTTAGAAACGGTACTCAGCGGGAGATCGGAGGTTTGCGTAAGCGAACTCACCGACAAGCACTTGCAACTTGGCGGGAGAGGTTAGAGGAACCCCCAGCAGTGCGACGACGCACCGTAAAAGCTATTCTGCCTTGTTTCACATCTTGGCTGGAGCGGAAAAGTGGCAGCGTATCATACAGGCTGACCCAAATACTTACAGGACACGGATGTTTTGGCGAATACCTGAACAAAATAGGTCGCGAAGCAAATACACAATGCCACCATTGTGGGGACGGCTGTGACTCTGCCCAACACACGTTGGAGTCTTGCCCAGCATGGGCAAATGAGCGACGAGAACTGCGGCAGATAATTGGGCATGACCTTGATCTTCCAACAGTGGTCAAATCCATGCTGGAATCTCAAGAAAAGTGGGAGGCCGTGGTCGCTTTCTGCGAAGCGGTTATGCTTCAGAAAGAGACAGCCGAAAGGGATCGGGAGAGGGCCGATCCTGGACGACGACGGCAACGACGACGCAGGGGTGGCGGTGTGGCCCGCCCTTGATTCCCTTTAACAACCCAGTAAGATCGGGTTAAAGAATAGACTTACAGTATTTTCTGCTTGGCGTAGGAGGCCCCTAAAAGAAAAAAAATGTAGATCACGGCAGTGGTATTCTGCCAGGCCATATTATGGCATATGATTAATCCCGGGAGGTGCCTTAAAGGCCAACGTACTAGGGAGCCACTAGTGTGTTCAACGGAGATCCTGGTGACTCTCGAAGTGCCGAGGATGGCAATTGAGGGGGTTTTAGTGGGTAAAAATCCCACATAACCCAGTTACAACCCTATTGTTACTGGGTATCTTTAGAAGATTTCCCCCTCACCAAAAAAAAAAAAAAAAAGGTTAGGTTAGGTTAGGTTAGGTTAGGTTAGGTTAGGTTAGGTTAGGTTAGGTTAAGATCTGCAGGTGGAAGTTAGAAGCGGTGGCTCAAATGCAGAGATAGGCGAGAATCTAGCTAGAACAATCATGGTCCAGGTCGGGACCATGATGAATGCTAGGCTAGAGGCCCTAGAGGAACGCCTCCTGCCAGAGAAACGCCTGAGGCCCCCTCTAGCAGCAGACAGAGCAGCCGGGATGAACGTAGCATCCATTAATTCCCAGGCTCAAACTGTTTCGGCTCCAAAAGAAACAAAGCAGGCTAAGGGCAAAGGAAGGGGGAAAAAGAGCACTTTACCCCTTCCACAACCACAGCCTATATTGGCGGTTCAAACGTCCAAGCAGACTGACCCTCATGTTTCTCGGACCCAACCTATGCCCAGCACGTCAAAAACTCCCGCTGGGGAGACGTGGGCTACGGTTGTTTGTCGGGGGAAATCTAAACAGAAGGCAGGTGGTTCTGAGAAACCTCAAAACCAAGGGACGGCAAAGACCAAACAGCCGGCAAAACAGGTGGCAAAAAAGTTAAAGGCTCCTCGCTCAGCTGCCGTAATTTTAACCCTCAATGAGGATGCTATTGAGAAAGGAGCGTCTTACTCCAAAATATTAAAGGAGGCCAGGAGTAAAATTAATACTTCTGTTTTTGGAGTCGGGCCAGTAAGAATCCGTACGGCTCTGACGGGGGCTAGAAAGTTTGAAGTTTCTGGGGAGAAATCCGCAGAAAAAGCTGATATTCTTGCCGGAAAGCTCCAAGAAATCTTTGCCCTGGAGCCGGTTAAAGTGTCTAGGCCAATGAAAATGGAAGACATCCGTTTAGTTGGTCTAGACGAATCGGTAACGACCGATGAGATAATAGGTGTCGTTGCCGAAAAAGGTAAATGTGATCCGGTAAACATAAAAATAGGCCGAATCACTGAGGGACCTCGGGGCAGTTCATCTGTCCATGTACGATGTCCATTGCTATCTGCAAAACTGCTTTTGCAAACAGGACAAGTTCCTTTGGGATGGGGTCTCGGTCGGGTGCAGCACTTACAAAAAAGAGTGCTGCGATGCTTTAAATGCTTGGAAGCAGGCCATGTCCGTGCGCAGTGTGAGTCCACAATAGACCGCAGTGACATGTGCTACCGCTGCGGTCTGTCGGGTCACAAAGCAGTAGACTGCGTCGGGAAACCTTGCTGTCCTGTATGCAAGGCTGGAAATAAGAGGTTTGACCATACAGTAGGCGCCAAAACCTGTGTGGCCAACAATGAAAAGAAGAGGGGCAGAAAATCTGTGCCAGCTAAGGATGTTCCAAATATTGCGGAACATCCAGTTTGCGGTCGTGAGGAGGAACCAATGGCTGTGAATTAATGGCCATCCGGTTTCTCCAAAGTAACTTGAACCACTGTGCCTGCGCTCAGGATCTCTTCCTGCAGAGCATGGCGGAGTGGTCCATTAGGGTTGGCATCGTCTCGGAGCCGTACTTCGTTCCGTCGGGGGATAAGTGGGTGTCGGACTTGGACAACTTGGCGGCCATCTGCATTTCGGGTGTTGCTGGCTTGTCTTTCAGCGATGTGACTCGAGGTCACGGATTTGTTGCG
Source organism: Bedellia somnulentella (assembly GCA_963576735.1). Taxonomy (NCBI): domain Eukaryota; kingdom Metazoa; phylum Arthropoda; class Insecta; order Lepidoptera; family Bedelliidae; genus Bedellia; species Bedellia somnulentella. The sequence continues at coordinate 24,892 of CAUYWD010000010.1, read as the reverse complement.
GCTTCGGTGGGCGAGGAAGTCATAATGTCAATGTACTTCTCCCCGAACCGTCCGCTTGCTGACCTCGAGGTCTTGCTAGGTGAGATGGAGACAGTAGCTCTCCGTAGTCGCCCTCGTCGGGTTTTGATCGCCGGGGATTTTAATGCGAAATCAGTCGCTTGGGGATCCCCGGCAGCTGATGCTAACGCATTCGGCGATGCGGTTGTAGAATGGGCGACAGCGCTAGGTTTGTCCATCGCCAATAGGGGAACGACACCCACGTGTGTGCGTCGCAACGGGAGTTCAATCGTCGATCTGACTTTTGCTACTCCCGACCTCTGGGCCCTGATTAAGGGCTGGAGGGTAATCACGGATGTGGAGACACATTCGGATCATCGTTACATCCGTTTCGATGTCTCCACGGCCCGTCAGGCCGCCGCGTCACGCGGCCCGTCGACAAATGGGGGACCAAGGTGGGCCCTCAGTAAACTGAACAAAGAGCTTATGACTGAAGCTGCAATAGTCCAGTCATGGGCTGGAAGTCCAGGACGGGTCGCCGATTTGAGCGAGGAGGTGACGTGGTTTCGTGATGCCCTCACAGAGATCTGCGACGCATCGATGCCCCGTGCGGGCCCTGCGGCTCCGAGACGAAGGGTGTACTGGTGGAACGCTGACATCGCGCAGTTGCGCGTTGCGTGCATTGCGGCGAAGCGCCGGTACACCCGGCATAGAAGAAGGGCGCACCGGGATCAGGCCGAGGAGGACCGTCTCTACGACCGGCTTCGAGAGGCAAAGCGTGCCCTAAAAGACGCAGTATTTGGGGCTAAAATTGCCTCTAGGAAGGAAATGCTGGAGTCACTCAACGACGATCCATGGGGGCGGCCGTACAGGCTGGCGAGACAAAGACTTCGTCCCTGGGCGCCCCCCTTGACAAGTAGTCTCCAGCCAACGGTCGTGGAAAACGTGGTCGCGGCCCTGTTCCCGGTGAGAGCGGAACATCCCGCCCCGGTTATGGGTGGATATTTAGAAGCTGCGGAGGCCGACGAGGTAGTGCCGGAGGTCACCGAGCCAGAGTTGGCGGTGGCAGTAAAGCGCCTCCAGGCAAAAAAGACTGCTCCGGGGCTAGATGGTATCCCGGGCCAGGCCTGGGTGGTGGCTTTGAAGCCCTTCCTTTCTGAAAGGCTATGTAACCTGTTCTCCCTGTGCCTGGAAAGAGGAGTGTTTCCTGAGCCTTGGAGAACGGGTAAATTGGTGTTACTACGCAAGGAGGGGCGCCCCGCCGACTCAATTGAGCCATCGGCGTTCCGGCCTATCGTTCTGCTCGATGAGGTGGGAAAGCTTTTGGAGCGGATAGTGTCTTCCCGCATCGTCGGGCATTTGGAGGAGACTGGTCCTAACTTATCGGACCAGCAATTCGGCTTCCGCGGCTGCCGGTCAGCGATTGATGCGGTGCAATGCGTCCGCGATATAGCGGACGAGGCGGTCTCTCAGGGCGAGGTGGTGCTGGCAACCTCTTTGGACATAAAGAATGCCTTCAACACCTTGCCCTATTCGTGTATAAGGGAGGCACTCATATATCATCAGGTGCCTCCCTACCTGAGGGAAGTTCTCGAGTCGTACCTCTCGAACCGGCAAATTACATATCCGGGTCGGGAGGGGTGGTGCCGTCGCGAAGTTACTTGCGGTGTTCCGCAGGGGTCGGTATTGGGCCCGCTTCTGTGGAACATCGGGTACGATTGGGTCCTGCGCGGCGCCACACTCTGGGGTGTTAAGGTTGTCTGTTACGCTGATGACACCCTAGTTACGGCTCGGGGGAAAACGTTTCGAGAGGCCGCCATCCGGGCCACGGCTGGCGTGGCCCAAGTAGTGCACCGCATCAAGCTGTTGGGCTTAGAAGTGGCCCTAAATAAATCCGAGGCCATGTGGTTCCACGGGCCTCGGAACCGCCCGCCGGTGGACTCCGCCATTGTAGTGGGTGGGGTTAGGATTGCCGTCGAGACAACACTTCATTATTTGGGTCTCATTCTCGACGGCCGTTGGACCTTTCGCGCCCACTTCGAGCGCCTGGGGCCAAGATTGATAGTAGCAGCAGCGGCACTATGCAAGTTGTTGCCAAACCTGGGGGGCCCCAGGTCAGGATGCAGGCAGCTTTACATGGGAGTCGTGCGGTCGATGGCCATGTACGGCTCCCCAATTTGGGCGGACACCCTGGATGGGCCAAACGCGGCGCTTCTACATGCGCCGCAAAGGCTCATGGCCACCAGGGTGTCGAGAGGCTATCGAACAGTCTCTCGTGAGGCTGCCTGCTTAATGGCGGGGTCTATGCCGTGGGACCTAGACGCGAAAGTCCTCGCGTCGACGTTCCACTGGCGGAAGGAACGGCGGGCTCAGGGTCACTGGCCCACGCAGAGGGAGACGGCTGCCTACCGCTTGGAGGTAGAGACGGCTGCCCGCGAGGCTTGGGCGCTAAGGCTTGCTGTGCCTAGCGCCGGGCATAGGACGGTGGAGGCAATTCTCCCCGTCTTCGAGCGGTGGTTGCAGCGGGGACACGGAACTCTCAGCTTCCGGCTTACGCAGATACTGACAGGGCATGGCTGCTTTGGTAGGTATCTGTGGAGGCTGGGCAGGGAGCAGTCTGCCCGTTGCCATCACTGCTTGGTGTGTCCGGAGGACACGGCTCAGCACACCTTGGAGGTGTGCCCGGCTTGGTCTCGCGAGAGGGCGATTCTCCAAGCGGAGATCGGCCCCGATTTGTCGTTAGGGGCCGTTGTGGCGGCCATGGTCGATAACACTTCTGCGTGGGCTGCGGTGGCCTCCTTCTGCGAGACAGTCATGCTTGCAAAGGAGGCCGCCGAAAGAGAGAGGGAGGTTGCGGACCCGGGTCGTAGAAGGGTCCGCCGCCGCGGTATGCGACGCTAGTACCGCGGCCCAAGGGGGTCCTAAGGGACCATAAAACCCTACTAGTGTGGTCACGAATCCGCCTAGTGGGGTTTCAGAGGCAGGGGGTGCTCAGAGTGAGGGTTCTGGGTGCCCATCAACACCTGTCTCGAGAAGGTCGGGGACTCAGGGTGGCCTGTGTCTCTGAACCGGAAGAGGGCATAAAGGAGGGGCTTTGACTTACCCCTCCCAAGAAGTACGCCGAAAGGCGTGGTGCGCGGGACCAACGGTAGACTTCCTGGGGTGCTTCCCGTTGGTCCCGCCCAAATGCACCTGAGATGGCCACCCGTGGGGTTTTAGTCAGTAGAAGTCTGACATATCCCCGTCGCACCCTCATGCGGCGGGGAATCCATGAGGATTTCCCCACGTAAAAAAAAAAAAAAAAAAGGTTAGGTTAGGTTAGGTTTCCCCCACACGGTGCAGCCTTGTCGTGGCGTGGGGGCTCAGTAGCCTCGGGCAATCCAGCCCGGGGTGAAGCCAATGTACCAAAAGTCCGCTTCTCTCCTCTGCTTCCAGAGCGAGCAGTAAGCGGACGGGAAGTCGTGGCACATTCAGATGTGCACGGCTGTTTAGCCCCAGCGTTTGTCCACATTGGGCGGCTGGGGCGGGTGTTAGAACCTGGCGTCTGTGTCGCATCGGTCGGCCAGGTTCTGTCTTGTCGTGGATTCGGTCCCAGCGACTGTCCATATTGGGCGGCTGGTGATGGAGGGGCGGCAGTGTCTTCATGATACTGCCGGCCAACCCGTAAGCCTACTTCGGTGGGAACGGGGGCTCAGGCCACTGAGGTCTGGGCTGCGAGGAAGAAAACCTCTATAAAAAATTACCCTAATCCTAAGGTCAGCGTGCCGAGAGGATGAATGTCTGGAGGGGGTCCAGTGCCAAGCGCAGGGGATGGGGGGGTTAAGCTCGATGGTAGGCCGAGGGTAAAGCCTACCAAAAACGACATGGATAAGGAATTTTTGAATAGTATTACCCAGGTGGGTCCCCGAAAGGGGAAATCCCACCCTTCCGCTTCTGCGGAAGGCGCCCCCGCGTATTCTGGGGGGGGCAAAAACTTCCACACCAACGACCACAGCTTACTCTTTATGGATTTTGAAAACTGCGAGACTGCTGTAGAGATATTGAGCGATAGCTCATATGTCTCTACAACCAATAGGGATGATACGGAAAATCAGAGGGAAAAAAGCTCCCAGCGTAAGCGGACTTACCGGGGCTCTGCTTCAGTTTCCTCGGATTCCAACACCGACACGGATAGGAGTTGTAGTAGGCCAGCGACTCCCAGTAGCAAGGCTTCTGCAAAAAGAGGGAGAGGTAGGCCCCCTACAACAGGCCAATACATAGGCATAGGGAAGGCTCGCCAGGAGGCAGCTGCTGCCAAACGGGCAAGTTTTCTGAGAAATAGTGAGGATGAAGATGGTGAGGCATTTTCCAAAAGAATGGAGAGGTACATCTCTGTACAAGCGAAGAAGAAGCAGCAAGCTTTGGAGAAACCTATTCCTGCCTCTGAAAAGTGCGCTTCCGATTTGTTGCAGGGGGTACAAGATGGCATAGAAAAGATTTTGGAAGTGGCACATAAGTCCAAGTCTTTAAAAGGCACTTTAATAAAAGTCCTCAAAACTGCCACCTCCTCTATTAAAGAGTCTTCCGAGGCTCTACTTGAACGGACTGCTTCCGACGAAACGAAACGTCTCGAGCAAGAAAATGGCCGTTTGAAGGATGAACTCCTGAGAATGAAAGCCAATAACGAAGATCTCCGCAGCGAACAAGCTGCACTCAGGAAAGAACTGGAGGCTTTAAGGAAAGGCTGGAGGAACCAATGATCATCAATTAATAATGGACATAAGGTTTCTCCAATCAAACCTCAACCACTGCGCCACTGCTCAAGATTTGTTTTTCCAGAGCATGGCGGAGTGGTTGATAGGAGTGGGGGTGGTCTCGGAGCCATACTTTGTCCCTGCAGGGGTAAATTGGGTGTCGGACCTGGATGGCGTGGCGGCAATAACCGTCAGCCAGTCATCAGGACTGCTGCTGGAAGAGGTGATTAGAGGCAGGGGTTTCGTCTCAGCTCGTGTCGGGGAAATAGTGATTTTTTCAATATACTTTTCCCCAAACGAAACCCTTGCCAACTATGAAGTGTTTATGCAGGAGATAGAAGCAGCAGTCCTGCAACGCTCTCCTCGTCAGGTCCTGGTCGCCGGAGACTTCAATGCCAAGTCTGTGGCTTGGGGATCTCCGGCCACTAATCGTTTTGGCGAGGTTGTGCTAGAGTGGGCGACGGCCACGGGTGTGGCCATTGTAAATAGGGGTTCGACACCCACATGCATTCGGCATAACGGGAGTTCGATTGTCGATCTGACCTTCGCAACTCCCGGTCTCTGGGCCCTTATCAAGGGCTGGAGAGTCATCACGGACGTGGAGTCGTTTTCGGATCACCGATACATCCGTTACGACCTCTCCACGTCCCGTGCAGCCACCTTACCAGGCGGTCAGTCGACAAATGGGGGACCCAGATGGGCCCTCAGCAGGCTGGACAAAGAAGTTATGGTCGAGGCAGCCATTGTCCAGTCCTGGTTGGTACCGTCTGGTACAGCAGCCGACATCCATGCTGAGGTGGACTGGTTTCGTGAGGCTCTCACAGAGATTTGCGATGCGTCTATGCCCCGAGTGGGACCTATGGCTCCGAGACGCCAAGTGCACTGGTGGTCTGCCGAAATTGCTCGCCTACGACAGACGAGCATCGTGGCACGCCGCCGGTGCAAAAGACAGAGGAGGAGAAGACCCCGAGACGAGGCCGAGGAACTCCGCCGCGTGGAGGTATTTCGCGAGGCGAAAAAGGCCCTGAAAATTGCTATCATCAGGGCCAAAGAAGAGTCAAGGAAAGAACTCCGGGAGGCTCTTAATAGGGATCCATGGGGGCGCCCTTACAGAGTGGCGATGCAAAGACTTCGCCCCTGGGCTCCCCCGCTCACGACGAGCCTCCAGCCCCACGTGGTGGAGAATGTCGTCTCGGCATTGTTCCCGGATAGGGGGGCGCATCAGCCCCCCGTGATGATATGTGAGCGGCAACGTCCGGTGGACGACCGGCTGGTTCCCGAGGTGACGGAGCCGGAGTTGGCGGTGGCTATCGAGCGCCTGAAGAAAAAGAAGACAGCCCCGGGTCTAGATGGAATCCCGGGGCAGGCGTGGGTCGTGGCGCTCAAGCCCTTCCTTGAAGTGAGGTTCAGGAGCCTGTTTTCTGCGTGCCTGGAAGAAGGAGTATTTCCGGAGCCGTGGAAAACGGGCAAACTCGTTTTGTTACGAAAGGAGGGGCGCCCCGCCGACTCCATTGAGCCTTCGGCATTTCGGCCAATCGTCTTGCTTGATGAGGCGGGCAAGCTCTTGGAGCGGGTGGTTTCGGCCCGCATCGTCAATCACCTCAAGGAAATTGGTCCGAACCTCTCGGACCACCAGTACGGTTTCCGGCGTTGTCGTTCCACCGTTCATGCGGTTCTGCGGGTCCGCTCTATAGCGGACGAGGCGGTTCCCCAGGGCGAGGTGGTGTTGGCGGTCTCGATCGACATAAAAAACGCCTTTAACACCATGCCCTGGTCTTGCATTGAGGAGGCACTGAAGTACCATGACGTGCCTCCCTACATCAGGAGGATTCTCGGGTCGTACCTCTCGGACCGGTACATTACGTATCCGCTTCGGGAGGGTTGGGGTCGCCGCGAAATGTCTTGCGGTGTTCCACAGGGCTCAGTCTTAGGCCCGCTTCTGTGGAACATCGGCTACGATTGGGTCTTACGCGGCGCCAACCTCTGGGGTGTCCAACTCACCTGCTATGCAGACGACACCCTAGTGACGGCTCGAGGCAAGACCTACAGAGAGGCCGCCATCCGCGGGACTGCGGGAGTGGCGCACGTGGTGCGCCGAATAAGGTCGTTGGGTCTGGAAGTGGCCCTGAATAAGTCCGAGGCCATGTGGTTCCATGGTCCTCGGAACGGTCCGCCGGTTGGGGAATCCGCCATCGTCGTGGGTGGCGAGAGGATTGCCGTCGAGTCAAGTTTGAAATACCTTGGATTAGTACTCGACGGCCGTTGGACGTTCCGCGCTCACTTCGAGCGTTTGGGGCCCCGGTTGATGGTTGCGGCAGCTGCACTCTGCAGACTCCTGCCGAACCTTGGGGGCCCTAGGGACGGGTGCAGGCAGCTCTATATGAGAGTCGTACGGTCCATGGCTATGTACGGCTCCCCAGTGTGGGCTGACGCCCTGAAAGGGTCAAACGCGGCGCTTCTTCATGCGCCGCAACGACTCATGGCTGTCAGGGCGTCAAGGGGATACCGCACGGTATCCCGAGAGGCTGCCTGCCTAATGGCGGGTTCAAAGCCGTGGGAGTTAGACGCGCAAGTTCTCGCGTCGACCTTCCACTGGCGTGAAGAACGGCGGACACAGGGCCACTGGCCCACGGATCGGGAGACTGCGGCCTACAAACGGGAGGTCGAGTCAGCTGCCCTAGAGGCCTGGGCACTGCGGCTGGGTCAGCCGAGTGCGGGGCACAGGACGGTGGAGGCGATCCTCCCCATCTTTACGCAGTGGTTGCAGCGAGAGCACGGATCTCTGAGCTTTCGGCTGACACAGGTCCTTTCCGGGCATGGTTGCTTCGGGAAATACCTGTGGCGGCTGGGCAAGGAGCAGGCTGCTCGTTGCCACCACTGCCTAAATTGCCCCGAGGAGACGGCACAACACACATTAGAAGTGTGCCCAGCGTGGGATGAAGAGAGGGCAGCACTCCGGGCGGTCATCGGCCCGGATCTCTCTCTGCCGGCCGTGGTTGCGGCTATGGTGGAGAGACCCGATGCGTGGGCGGCGGCGGCCTCCTTTTGCGAACGAGTCATGCTTGCAAAGGAGGCCGCCGAACGAGAGAGGGAGTTGGCGGACCCCACCAGAAGGGGCCGTCGTCGCCGCGGTGCCAGGAACCCTTGATGCACCGCGGCCTTTGGTAGGGTCTTCTTAGACCAAGGAGCCCCCATATGGCGTGCGTCGCCGAAAGTGGGGCTCCACGGGCAGGAGGCGCGCAGAGTGGGGTTATCTGCGCGCTACTCAACCCTGCCCGAGAAGGGCGGACGCTCAGGTGGCCCTGAGCGTCCGCTGCTTGGTGATGGTAAAAAAAGGGGGGTACCAAAACCCCCCTCTTGAGGTACGCCGCAAGGCGTAGGTGCTGGGGGTCCGAGGAATATTGCCTCTGGTTAAAGTCTTCAAGGACCCCCAAACTGTATGCACCAAGAAGGGCCACCGTGGGGTTTTAGTCAGTAGAAGTCTGACATATCCCCGTCGCACCCCCATGCGGCGGGGAATCCATGAGGATTTCCCCACGAAAAAAAGAAAAAAAAGGTTAGGTTAGGTTAGGTTAGGTTAGGTTAGGTTAGGTTAGGTTAGGTTAGGTTAGGTTAGGTTAGGTTAGGTTCCCCCACACGGTGCAGCCTTGTCGTGGCGTGGGGGCTCAGTAGCCCCGGACTAGCCACCCGGGGTGAAGCTAATGCACCGAGGTGGCGTCGCTCCCAGTATCCCTCTTATTAGGAGAGGGGGACAGGGGAAGCGACGCAGATCGTAACCCCAGCAACAGTTGTAGCCGCTGTTGCTGGGACCGAGGGCCTTGCCGTCACCGGCAGGTCGCGAGGAGTCAACCTCTATAAAAAATCGGAGGAGAAAACCTCGTTAAAAATCATGGGGTGGGTTGCTCCCGTTCTCCTTTCGAGGTGTAGAGAGGGAACGGGAGCAAGAGGGGAACTCGTAACCCTGGCAGTATTGCACTACCAGGGCCGAGGGTCTTGCCGTGGTGTAGGCTTGACCGCGAGGAGTAAACCTCTATAAAAAATCGGAAGAGGAGTAAACCTTCCGCAAAAATCCGAGGACAAAACCTCGTTAAAAAATCCGTGAGGTGGTGGGCTGCGACCGGCGGGTTGCAGTCTGCTACTCCGCAAGGAGAACCTCGAGGGGGCGGGCGTTTGGAACGTGTGGCCCAAGCGTCTGCGGTGCTGAGGAAGCACAAGGGGGAGTGGGGGATTTCAAGTCCCCCGTGATGGACGCCGAGAGGCGTGGTGCGCGGGATTGGAGGTAGACTGCCACGGGCGTTCCCACCAATCCCGCATCAAAGCACCGAAGAAGGCCACCGTGGGGTTTTAGTCGGTAAGAGTCCGACATACCTTCGTCACCCCGCCGGGTGACGTCGGATCCATGAGGATTTCCCCACGACAAAAAAAAAAAAAAAAAAAGGTTAGGTTAGGTTAGGTTAGGTTAGGTTAGGTTAGGTTAGGTTAGGTTAGGTTAGGTTAGGTTAGGTTAGGTTAGGTTAGGTTCCCCCACACGGTACAGCCTTGTCGTGGCGTGGGGGCTCAGTAGCCTCGGGCAATCCAGCCCGGGGTGAAGCCAATGTACCGAGTAGGCGTCGTTGTTAAGTTAGAACCTGGCGTTTGTGTCGTATCGGTCGGCCAGGTTCTGTCTTGCGTTCGGTCCCAGCGACTGTCCACATTGGGCGGCTGGTGATGGAGGGGCGGCAGTGTCTTCATGATACTGCCGGCCAAACCGTAAACCTACTTCGGTGGGAACGGGGGCTCGGGCCACTGAGGTCTGGGCTGCGAGGAAGAAAACCTCTATAAAAAATTACCCCAATCCCAAGGTCGGCGTGCCGAGGGGATGAGTGTCTGGAGGGGGTCCAGTGCCTAGCGTCAGGGAAGGGGGGGGATAGCTCGATGGTAGGCCGAGGATAAAGCCTACCAAACAAAACAAAATGGATCAAAAGGCAATTTTCAATAGTACTACCCAGGTGGGTCCCCGAAAGGGGGAATCCCACCCTTCCGCAGCCGCGGGAGGCGCCCCCACGTATTCTGGGGGGGGCAAAAACTGCCTCGCAGGTTCTTTATCCAAAGGCCTGCGTAAAAACAACGACAACAGCTTTTCTTTAATGGACGATGATTCAGCGACTAATATGGACTATTCCTATATGGGAAGTATTGAGGACATAGATCTGGCTTCAGGCACAGACTTGGCTGTAGCTGAGTCTGAAGAAGACTATAATACACCGGCTACGGGTCAAAGTACCCGGTGCAATTCTGAATGCAGAAAGCGGTCAAGAATCGGTGAAGAATCTGGACCATCAGATTCGGATACCAGTAGAGACTCGGTGCTAGGAAGTACCCTTTCCAAAAGAGGTAGAGGGAGACCACCCACTTCCGGCAAATTTATTGGTGTTGGCAGAGCTAGGGCCGAACTAGCAGCTGCAAAGAGGGAAGATTTCCTACTTCGGCAGCAAAAAGAAAAAGAGGACCTATCCGACAAAATGGAAAAGTCTCACAAGAGAAAGGAAAGAACAAAAGTAGTCATTGACGCAACACCAGCTGGGGACAAAATCGCTGATGACTTGGCAAAAATGGTGAGGAATGAAGTTGAAATAATCCTTAAAGTGGCGAATAAGTCAAGGAACTTAAAAGGGACATATGTAAGGGACCTCCAGAATGCTGCTACATCAATCAGGGATGCATCTGAGGCTCTTTTAGGAAGAACTTCTTCTGAAGAAGTTAAAAAGCTTCAAGAAGATAATGCTAGACTTCGAGAAGAAATTAAAGTTATAAGAGAATTCCACGACCAGGAACAAGCTTCTTTACGCTCCGAACTGGTTGCTCTTAGAGAAGAAATCAGGGGCTCTCAATCAAACCCTCAGCCAATAGGAAGCGAGGATTTTATTCGGTCTGTCATGGTACAAGTAGGTACCATGATGAACGCCCGACTTGAAGCCCTAGAGGAACGCCTTTTGCCGCGAAAAAATATACGTCCACCGCTGGCAGCAGATAGGAGGCCTCTCAGTGTACCAAAAACGGCGCAAGCTACTGTGGAGGTGAATAAAAGCAAGGGAAAAGGCAAAGGGAAGGGGAGTGGTAACACAGCCACCAAACAAACCCTCCCAGTAGCCTCCTCCCAAACAACATCAGCCTCAAGAGGCAATGAAAACTCAGGCTCGAAAGTGCAACCATCTCCTACCACATCTGTGATACCGCCAGCAGAGACTTGGTCTACAGTGGTTCGTCGCGGTAAAAAGGCGAAAGCAGTAAGTGCTGTTGCCGCTGCTCGCGCAGTGCCTCAGCCAAGAAACAAACCGACTGCGGCCACAAAGTTACGTACCCCTCGTTCGGTAGCGGTGGTTATCACGCTGGAGCAGGGTGCTAAGGAGAAAGGTGTCACCTACAAAACGATAATGACCGAGGCTAAGGAAAAACTTGACTTGCTAAGCCTCGGAATAGGAGGAGCCCGAATGCGAACGGGTATTACTGGTGCCCGGAAAATTGAGCTTCCTGCATCTCAAGCAGTAAAGGCTGACGCGTTAGCGGAAAAGCTTCGCGAAATCCTTCCAGCGAACATTGCACGGATCTCCAGGCCAAAAAAATGTGCCGAACTGCGCATCACGGGACTGGACGACTCTGTTTCTCCAAAGGAAGTGGCAGATGCTGTTTCCAGAGATGGCGGTTGCTCAGTAACCGATATCTTGGTCGGAACTATTAGAGAGGTTCCTCGAGCACTTGGCGCTGTGTGGGTTCGCTGTCCGGTTGAAGCAGCCAAGAAGCTTACAAACGCTAAGTCAATTAACATTGGGTGGTCTGAGGCACGGGTGCGTCTTCTGCCTCAACGAGAGCTAAGGTGCTATAAATGCCTCTTAGTCGGGCATGTCGGTGTCAACTGCACCTCGAGCATCGATCGAAGCAACATATGCTTTCGCTGCGGCCAGCCCGGCCACAAAGCAAACTCGTGCGGAAACAATCCGTCGTGTCCAGTCTGCATAGATAGTTCTAAGCCGGGAGAACATAGAATTGGCGCAAAATCTTGCCTGGCCACCAAAAAGGGCAGCCAAAGATCGAAAAAGAGAGATAGAGCTTCAACTAAAACTCACCAATCTGCGTCCACACAGCAACCTGCAATTACTAGTGTGGAGCAAATGGAAGAAGGGGAACCCGTAGCCGTCGTTAATTGATGGCTATGAGGTTACTCCAAGTGAATCTCAACCACTGCGCCACTGCCCAGGATCTGTTCTTCCAAAGCATGGCGGAGTGGTTGATACAAATAGGAGTTGTCTCGGAGCCATACTTTGTCCCTTCAGGGGTAAACTGGGTGTCGGACCTGGATGGCGTGGCGGCGATAACCGTCAGCCAGTCATCAGGACTGCTGCTGGAAGAGGTGATAAGAGGCAGGGGTTTCGTCTCAGCTCGTGTCGGGGAAATAGTGATTTTTTCTATATACTTTTCCCCAAACGAAACCCTTGCCAACTTTGAAGTGTTTATGCAGGAGATAGAAGCAGCAGTCCTGCAACGCTCTCCTCGTCAGGTCCTGGTCGCCGGAGACTTCAATGCCAAGTCTGTGGCTTGGGGATCTCCGGCCACTAATCGTTTTGGCGAGGTCGTGCTAGAGTGGGCGACGGCCACGGGTGTGGCCATTGTAAATAGGGGTTCGACACCCACATGCATTCGGCATAACGGGAGTTCGATTGTCGATCTGACCTTCGCAACTCCCGGTCTCTGGGCCCTTATCAAGGGCTGGAGAGTCATCACAGACGTGGAGTCGTTTTCGGATCACCGATACATCCGTTACGACCTCTCCACGTCCCGTGCAGCCACCTTACCAGGCGGTCAGTCGACAAATGGGGGACCCAGGTGGGCCCTCAGCAGGTTGGATAAAGAAGTTATGGTCGAGGCAGCTATTGTCCAGTCCTGGGTGGCACCGTCTGGTACAGCAATCGACATCCGTGCTGAGGTGGACTGGTTTCGTGAGGCTCTCACAGAGATTTGCGATGCGTCTATGCCCCGAGTGGGGCCTATGGCTCCGAGACGCCAAGTGCACTGGTGGTCTGCCGAAATTGCTAGCCTACGACAGGCGAGCATCGTGGCACGCCGCCGGTGCAAAAGACAGAGGAGGAGAAGACCCCGGAAGACCCCGAGACGAGGCCGAGGAACTCCGCCGCGTGGAGGTATTTCGCGAGGCGAAAAAGGCCCTGAAAATTGCTATCATCAGGGCCAAAGAAGAGTCAAGGAAAGAACTCCGGGAGGCTCTTAATAGGGATCCATGGGGGCGCCCTTATAGAGTGGCGATGCAAAGACTTCGCCCCTGGGCTCCCCCGCTCACGACGAGCCTCCAGCCCCACGTGGTGGAGAATGTCGTCTCGGCATTGTTCCCGGATAGGGGGGCGCATCAGCCCCCCGTGATGATATGTGAGCGGCAACGTCCGGTGGACGACCGGCTGGTTCCCGAGGTGACGGAGCCAGAGTTGGCGGTGGCTATCGAGCGCCTTAAAGCTAAGAAAACAGCCCCGGGTCTAGATGGAATCCCGGGGCAGGCGTGGGTTGTGGCGCTCAAGCCCTTCCTTGAAGTGAAATTTCGGGGCCTGTTTTCTGCGTGCCTGGAGGAAGGCGTATTTCCGGAGCCGTGGAAGACGGGCAAACTCGTCTTGTTGAGAAAGGAGGGGCGCCCCGCCGACTCCATAGAGCCTTCGGCATTCCGCCCAATCGTCTTGCTTGATGAGGCGGGCAAGCTCTTGGAGCGGGTGGTTTCGGCCCGCATCGTCAATCACCTCGAGGAAATTGGTCCGAACCTCTCGGACCACCAGTACGGTTTCCGGCGCTGTCGTTCCACCGTTCATGCGGTTCTGCGGGTCCGCTCAATAGCGGACGAGGCGGTCTCCCAGGGCGAGGTGGTGTTGGCGGTCTCGATCGACATTAAAAACGCCTTTAACACCATGCCCTGGTCTTGCATTGAGGAGGCACTGAAGTACCATGACGTGCCTCCCTACATCAGGAGGATTCTCGGGTCGTACCTCTCGGACCGGTACATTACGTATCCGCTTCGGGAGGGTTGGGGTCGCCGCGAAATGTCTTGCGGTGTTCCACAGGGCTCAGTCTTGGGCCCGCTTCTGTGGAACATCGGCTACGACTGGGTCTTACGCGGCGCCAACCTCTGGGGTGTCCAACTCACCTGCTATGCAGACGACACCCTAGTGACGGCTCGAGGCAAGACCTACAGAGAGGCCGCCATCCGCGGGACTGCGGGAGTGGCGCACGTGGTGCGTCGAATAAGGTCGTTGGGTCTGGAAGTGGCCCTGAATAAGTCCGAGGCCATGTGGTTCCATGGTCCTCGGAACGGTCCGCCGGTTGGGGAATCCGCCATCGTCGTGGGTGGCGAGAGGATTGCCGTCGAGTCAAGTCTGAAATACCTTGGATTAGTACTCGACGGCCGTTGGACGTTCCGCGCTCACTTCGAGCGTCTGGGGCCCCGGTTGATGGTTGCGGCAGCTGCACTCTGCAGACTCCTGCCGAACCTTGGGGGCCCTAGGGACGGGTGCAGGCAGCTCTATATGGGAGTCGTACGGTCCATGGCTATGTACGGCTCCCCAGTGTGGGCTGACGCCCTGAAAGGGTCAAACGCGGCGCTTCTTCATGCGCCGCAACGACTCATGGCTGTCAGGGCGTCAAGGGGATACCGCACGGTATCCCGAGAGGCTGCCTGCCTAATGGCGGGTTCAAAGCCGTGGGAGTTAGACGCGCAAGTTCTCGCGTCGACCTTCCACTGGCGTGAAGAACGGCGGACACAGGGCCACTGGCCCACGGATCGGGAGACTGCGGCCTACAAACGGGAGGTCGAGTCAGCTGCCCTGGAGGCCTGGGCACTGCGGCTGGGTCAGCCGAGTGCGGGGCACAGGACGGTGGAGGCGATCCTCCCCGTCTTTACGCAGTGGTTGCAGCGAGAGCACGGATCTCTGAGCTTTCGGCTTACACAGGTCCTTTCCGGGCATGGTTGCTTCGGGAAGTACCTGTGGCGGCTGGGCAAGGAGCAGGCTGCTCGTTGCCACCACTGCCTAAATTGCCCCGAGGAGACGGCACAACACACATTAGAAGTGTGCCCAGCGTGGGATGAAGAGAGGGCAGCACTCCGGGCGGTCATCGGCCCGGATCTCTCTCTGCC
>CAUYWD010000010.1:0-5000 GCA_963576735.1 Bedellia somnulentella | reverse complement strand
AGGTTAGGTTAGGTTAGGTTAGGTTAGGTTAGGTTAGGTTAGGTTAGGTTAGGTTAGGTTAGGTTAGGTTAGGTTAGGTTAGGTTAGGTTAGGTTAGGTTAGGTTAGGTTAGGTTAGGTTAGGTTAGGTTAGGTTAGGTTAGGTTAGGTTAGGTTAGGTTAGGTTAGGTTAGGTTAGGTTAGGTTAGGTTAGGTTAGGTTAGGTTAGGTTAGGTTAGGTTAGGTTAGGTTAGGTTAGGTTAGGTTAGGTTAGGTTAGGTTAGGTTAGGTTAGGTTAGGTTAGGTTAGGTTAGGTTAGGTTAGGTTAGGTTAGGTTAGGTTAGGTTAGGTTAGGTTAGGTTAGGTTAGGTTAGGTTAGGTTAGGTTAGGTTAGGTTAGGTTAGGTTAGGTTAGGTTAGGTTAGGTTAGGTTAGGTTAGGTTAGGTTAGGTTAGGTTAGGTTAGGTTAGGTTAGGTTAGGTTAGGTTAGGTTAGGTTAGGTTAGGTTAGGTTAGGTTAGGTTAGGTTAGGTTAGGTTAGGTTAGGTTAGGTTAGGTTAGGTTAGGTTAGGTTAGGTTAGGTTAGGTTAGGTTAGGTTAGGTTAGGTTAGGTTAGGTTAGGTTAGGTTAGGTTAGGTTAGGTTAGGTTAGGTTAGGTTAGGTTAGGTTAGGTTAGGTTAGGTTAGGTTAGGTTAGGTTAGGTTAGGTTAGGTTAGGTTAGGTTAGGTTAGGTTAGGTTAGGTTAGGTTAGGTTAGGTTAGGTTAGGTTAGGTTAGGTTAGGTTAGGTTAGGTTAGGTTAGGTTAGGTTAGGTTAGGTTAGGTTAGGTTAGGTTAGGTTAGGTTAGGTTAGGTTAGGTTAGGTTAGGTTAGGTTAGGTTAGGTTAGGTTAGGTTAGGTTAGGTTAGGTTAGGTTAGGTTAGGTTAGGTTAGGTTAGGTTAGGTTAGGTTAGGTTAGGTTAGGTTAGGTTAGGTTAGGTTAGGTTAGGTTAGGTTAGGTTAGGTTAGGTTAGGTTAGGTTAGGTTAGGTTAGGTTAGGTTAGGTTAGGTTAGGTTAGGTTAGGTTAGGTTAGGTTAGGTTAGGTTAGGTTAGGTTAGGTTAGGTTAGGTTAGGTTAGGTTAGGTTAGGTTAGGTTAGGTTAGGTTAGGTTAGGTTAGGTTAGGTTAGGTTAGGTTAGGTTAGGTTAGGTTAGGTTAGGTTAGGTTAGGTTAGGTTAGGTTAGGTTAGGTTAGGTTAGGTTAGGTTAGGTTAGGTTAGGTTAGGTTAGGTTAGGTTAGGTTAGGTTAGGTTAGGTTAGGTTAGGTTAGGTTAGGTTAGGTTAGGTTAGGTTAGGTTAGGTTAGGTTAGGTTAGGTTAGGTTAGGTTAGGTTAGGTTAGGTTAGGTTAGGTTAGGTTAGGTTAGGTTAGGTTAGGTTAGGTTAGGTTAGGTTAGGTTAGGTTAGGTTAGGTTAGGTTAGGTTAGGTTAGGTTAGGTTAGGTTAGGTTAGGTTAGGTTAGGTTAGGTTAGGTTAGGTTAGGTTAGGTTAGGTTAGGTTAGGTTAGGTTAGGTTAGGTTAGGTTAGGTTAGGTTAGGTTAGGTTAGGTTAGGTTAGGTTAGGTTAGGTTAGGTTAGGTTAGGTTAGGTTAGGTTAGGTTAGGTTAGGTTAGGTTAGGTTAGGTTAGGTTAGGTTAGGTTAGGTTAGGTTAGGTTAGGTTAGGTTAGGTTAGGTTAGGTTAGGTTAGGTTAGGTTAGGTTAGGTTAGGTTAGGTTAGGTTAGGTTAGGTTAGGTTAGGTTAGGTTAGGTTAGGTTAGGTTAGGTTAGGTTAGGTTAGGTTAGGTTAGGTTAGGTTAGGTTAGGTTAGGTTAGGTTAGGTTAGGTTAGGTTAGGTTAGGTTAGGTTAGGTTAGGTTAGGTTAGGTTAGGTTAGGTTAGGTTAGGTTAGGTTAGGTTAGGTTAGGTTAGGTTAGGTTAGGTTAGGTTAGGTTAGGTTAGGTTAGGTTAGGTTAGGTTAGGTTAGGTTAGGTTAGGTTAGGTTAGGTTAGGTTAGGTTAGGTTAGGTTAGGTTAGGTTAGGTTAGGTTAGGTTAGGTTAGGTTAGGTTAGGTTAGGTTAGGTTAGGTTAGGTTAGGTTAGGTTAGGTTAGGTTAGGTTAGGTTAGGTTAGGTTAGGTTAGGTTAGGTTAGGTTAGGTTAGGTTAGGTTAGGTTAGGTTAGGTTAGGTTAGGTTAGGTTAGGTTAGGTTAGGTTAGGTTAGGTTAGGTTAGGTTAGGTTAGGTTAGGTTAGGTTAGGTTAGGTTAGGTTAGGTTAGGTTAGGTTAGGTTAGGTTAGGTTAGGTTAGGTTAGGTTAGGTTAGGTTAGGTTAGGTTAGGTTAGGTTAGGTTAGGTTAGGTTAGGTTAGGTTAGGTTAGGTTAGGTTAGGTTAGGTTAGGTTAGGTTAGGTTAGGTTAGGTTAGGTTAGGTTAGGTTAGGTTAGGTTAGGTTAGGTTAGGTTAGGTTAGGTTAGGTTAGGTTAGGTTAGGTTAGGTTAGGTTAGGTTAGGTTAGGTTAGGTTAGGTTAGGTTAGGTTAGGTTAGGTTAGGTTAGGTTAGGTTAGGTTAGGTTAGGTTAGGTTAGGTTAGGTTAGGTTAGGTTAGGTTAGGTTAGGTTAGGTTAGGTTAGGTTAGGTTAGGTTAGGTTAGGTTAGGTTAGGTTAGGTTAGGTTAGGTTAGGTTAGGTTAGGTTAGGTTAGGTTAGGTTAGGTTAGGTTAGGTTAGGTTAGGTTAGGTTAGGTTAGGTTAGGTTAGGTTAGGTTAGGTTAGGTTAGGTTAGGTTAGGTTAGGTTAGGTTAGGTTAGGTTAGGTTAGGTTAGGTTAGGTTAGGTTAGGTTAGGTTAGGTTAGGTTAGGTTAGGTTAGGTTAGGTTAGGTTAGGTTAGGTTAGGTTAGGTTAGGTTAGGTTAGGTTAGGTTAGGTTAGGTTAGGTTAGGTTAGGTTAGGTTAGGTTAGGTTAGGTTAGGTTAGGTTAGGTTAGGTTAGGTTAGGTTAGGTTAGGTTAGGTTAGGTTAGGTTAGGTTAGGTTAGGTTAGGTTAGGTTAGGTTAGGTTAGGTTAGGTTAGGTTAGGTTAGGTTAGGTTAGGTTAGGTTAGGTTAGGTTAGGTTAGGTTAGGTTAGGTTAGGTTAGGTTAGGTTAGGTTAGGTTAGGTTAGGTTAGGTTAGGTTAGGTTAGGTTAGGTTAGGTTAGGTTAGGTTAGGTTAGGTTAGGTTAGGTTAGGTTAGGTTAGGTTAGGTTAGGTTAGGTTAGGTTAGGTTAGGTTAGGTTAGGTTAGGTTAGGTTAGGTTAGGTTAGGTTAGGTTAGGTTAGGTTAGGTTAGGTTAGGTTAGGTTAGGTTAGGTTAGGTTAGGTTAGGTTAGGTTAGGTTAGGTTAGGTTAGGTTAGGTTAGGTTAGGTTAGGTTAGGTTAGGTTAGGTTAGGTTAGGTTAGGTTAGGTTAGGTTAGGTTAGGTTAGGTTAGGTTAGGTTAGGTTAGGTTAGGTTAGGTTAGGTTAGGTTAGGTTAGGTTAGGTTAGGTTAGGTTAGGTTAGGTTAGGTTAGGTTAGGTTAGGTTAGGTTAGGTTAGGTTAGGTTAGGTTAGGTTAGGTTAGGTTAGGTTAGGTTAGGTTAGGTTAGGTTAGGTTAGGTTAGGTTAGGTTAGGTTAGGTTAGGTTAGGTTAGGTTAGGTTAGGTTAGGTTAGGTTAGGTTAGGTTAGGTTAGGTTAGGTTAGGTTAGGTTAGGTTAGGTTAGGTTAGGTTAGGTTAGGTTAGGTTAGGTTAGGTTAGGTTAGGTTAGGTTAGGTTAGGTTAGGTTAGGTTAGGTTAGGTTAGGTTAGGTTAGGTTAGGTTAGGTTAGGTTAGGTTAGGTTAGGTTAGGTTAGGTTAGGTTAGGTTAGGTTAGGTTAGGTTAGGTTAGGTTAGGTTAGGTTAGGTTAGGTTAGGTTAGGTTAGGTTAGGTTAGGTTAGGTTAGGTTAGGTTAGGTTAGGTTAGGTTAGGTTAGGTTAGGTTAGGTTAGGTTAGGTTAGGTTAGGTTAGGTTAGGTTAGGTTAGGTTAGGTTAGGTTAGGTTAGGTTAGGTTAGGTTAGGTTAGGTTAGGTTAGGTTAGGTTAGGTTAGGTTAGGTTAGGTTAGGTTAGGTTAGGTTAGGTTAGGTTAGGTTAGGTTAGGTTAGGTTAGGTTAGGTTAGGTTAGGTTAGGTTAGGTTAGGTTAGGTTAGGTTAGGTTAGGTTAGGTTAGGTTAGGTTAGGTTAGGTTAGGTTAGGTTAGGTTAGGTTAGGTTAGGTTAGGTTAGGTTAGGTTAGGTTAGGTTAGGTTAGGTTAGGTTAGGTTAGGTTAGGTTAGGTTAGGTTAGGTTAGGTTAGGTTAGGTTAGGTTAGGTTAGGTTAGGTTAGGTTAGGTTAGGTTAGGTTAGGTTAGGTTAGGTTAGGTTAGGTTAGGTTAGGTTAGGTTAGGTTAGGTTAGGTTAGGTTAGGTTAGGTTAGGTTAGGTTAGGTTAGGTTAGGTTAGGTTAGGTTAGGTTAGGTTAGGTTAGGTTAGGTTAGGTTAGGTTAGGTTGGTTAGGTTAGGTTAGGTTAGGTTAGGTTAGGTTAGGTTAGGTTAGGTTAGGTTAGGTTAGGTTAGGTTAGGTTAGGTTAGGTTAGGTTAGGTTAGGTTAGGTTAGGTTAGGTTAGGTTAGGTTAGGTTAGGTTAGGTTAGGTTAGGTTAGGTTAGGTTAGGTTAGGTTAGGTTAGGTTAGGTTAGGTTAGGTTAGGTTAGGTTAGGTTAGGTTAGGTTAGGTTAGGTTAGGTTAGGTTAGGTTAGGTTAGGTTAGGTTAGGTTAGGTTAGGTTAGGTTAGGTTAGGTTAGGTTAGGTTAGGTTAGGTTAGGTTAGGTTAGGTTAGGTTAGGTTAGGTTAGGTTAGGTTAGGTTAGGTTAGGTTAGGTTAGGTTAGGTTAGGTTAGGTTAGGTTAGGTTAGGTTAGGTTAGGTTAGGTTAGGTTAGGTTAGGTTAGGTTAGGTTAGGTTAGGTTAGGTTAGGTTAGGTTAGGTTAGGTTAGGTTA